>JAQGCM010001825.1:0-13362 GCA_034699705.1 Hymenaphorura dentifera
TCAAAATTAGTTCTTTGGCAACCAGCTGCAGAGAACAACGACTTCTTCAAGTTGGTGTTTGTATTATTTTTCTAGTTCCTATTTTGTTGGATTTTTGGATTCTTGAATATTCTATTGGCCAGGAGTTAATAGGGGAGTATCGATCCAAAGCGATCGAACGCAATGGTCTTCTGAATTGACAACCGTGCAGGAAATTCTAACTGTTTTCTGTCTTGTCTTCTGTTTTCCACAGACACGCGATGCATTTGCATAACATCTTTTGCACGCATCTTAAAAGCGCTACCGTGGTCTCGAAATAATAAACTCAAAACTAGTTTACTTTTTGTGCAGCAATTTCCCTGAATAAGGAAATTCGTCAATAGTATCAATATAATATAGAAATTCAGATTGTTGTGTACATAATGTCATGAGCAGAACATGAGAATTTAACCGAGTTCATCGATTCCCAGACTGCAAACGGAGTTGCTGCAGGCTGCACTGCAGCTCCACGAAAAGCAATTTGTTTCAAGATTTAAAATCAAATCCGGATATTTCAGCAATTAACTTTTTCCTTTCAACCTTAAAGCCTTGTTGAGCTTTTGGCCCGAGTCGGGGGGTTGTGTTTTGTCCAAAACACCAGTCCATGAATAGTGAATGATGTGATATGAATGATTAGGAGAATAGGAAATGAATGTGGAAGTGGATATTCATCAAGCTTTGTCTTCCTCCCCGCCCTTCCCTGCAGAGATTGTGTGTGATTATGTTTTTTTTGCTGTATGCATTAGCGGAGGGTATCCCAGGAAGGATAGGACAGGAAGGGTTCTTCGGGTCGGACTCGGATCGGATCTAAATTTCTAAATGCACTAGCTGCTTCCGACTAGCATTGCATCGGAAGCATAAGTCCCACACTTGATCCTGCAGCAGTTGCAATGTGTTTGTTCAGAATGGGGAATACTTCAAAATCTGCCAAATAAGGTTCTCACGCTCCCATCTAAATCCAAGTACATCTGCAAGGTTCCAATCCCAAAATTTCCACCCGGCCCAGGCCAGGCCAAAAGAATGAATACCAAATATTCAGGTCGATGGACCTTTCCTTGCCGTGTGTTACCCAACATAATAAGCTGTACTTCTTTAGTCCAAACAAGTCTGACAATTGTATGTCTAATAATAATATTGTCCACCTTTGACCAAAAATAAACCAATGTTTGCACAGAGATTACAAATGTCGTATGGCAAATGAGATAAAACACAGAAATAGATTGAATCCAGCCGTGAAATGGTTTATCTAAGGTATGAACAGAATTTCTTGCATTTCATCATTTGAAGAATTCCAAAATACACATTTCAACACTTTGAGTCAGTTCAAGATGCACAAACACGACGGGTCGAATTTAATCAAAAAGTCTTAAATTAATCTCTACAAAAAGTGGCATCAAGAGAGAATAAACAATCTGAACAGGACAGGATGGACAAATAATATTTTCATGGAGTCATGTTATTCTACACGGTTGATAGCCCTAAAGTACATACGTATTGAAAGGTCCAGTGATCATATTTTTTCCAATTTCCATGAGTCATTTCCGGATCAGCATGGTCACATCCTTTTATCGAAACAAGTGCTTTCTTAACTTGCTTTATTCGCGCTATGAACTAATTTTATTAATATGCTGGATTGAAAATCACAGATTTACGGATGCGAAGTTGTTGCATCCGGTCCATTTTTTATTATCATATCATATTCGTTAACATTCATTCGAAACATGCAAAATCGGAAATGTTGTGTTTATCCTTTCGGCAGGCTGTGCTGCGCACAAAGAATTTGTTTTGGTGATTGGAAAAATAATTATTACAGCTCAGAACTATGTAAAAGTATTGTTTCAAAGCTTTTCAAAAACAAAGCAATAAATAAAAACCGGAAAGCGTGTAAGGCGTGATCATTCTTACTTCAAATTGTCCAAATACGTACTAAGAACCCAACCAGAGTTCTCTCATTAGCTGAGTCATAATTTTATTGGCAAGGACTTCCGGTCCAGACCCAAATCTTGTCAAACAACCACATCTCACACAAAAACCCATCCCTTTTCACACAATTTCCTTGCCAGTTGGCCACTTGGCACTTGGCAGTGTTGACTTCTTGACAAACATGGAAATTGTTCACGCAAAGGCAAGCACAAGTGTCTCATCTTTTGTGGAAGGTCGTTTGAAGAAAGTTGGGTTTGAGGTTAGGCATTCAAGTTTGAAATGAACCGATTCCTAAGTCCTATTAGTCCGTCGTATAACTTAAACTTAAGTAGCCAGAGATCGGACTACAATTCTGGCCCAGAAGAGCAGAGTGACTTGTCTAACCGTGTAATGTTCGTCTGTTTCTCAATATCCTGTCCAAAAAATCCCCAATATCCATTATTATTGCATTTGCCCTTTTACCACTTGTTCATCTGGGACAAGTACTTTCCTTTGCTTAAGGATCGGTCCAAGGAAGAAGAGAAGAAAAAGCCGAAGAAGTTTTTGAAGGATTGAAAGTTGGGTTTGCCAGATGAAGAGAAGAGCAAAACCATAGTATCAAGAAGATCCCAGTCCCAGCCTCCCAGCCCTACCAGTTTACCTTCCCCAGACTTCTTCAAGAACTTCTTCTATCGTCTGGTCGGTCGCTTCGTGGCGACGACAAAAAAAATGACGAAGGCTTCTCTCACCTATTGTCCACACTGCACCTGATTGTCGAAATCGGAGAAGGAATGCCGTCTTCACGGCGCCTCCAAACCAACAGGGTGCTTCTCTCAAGTGTTCAACCTTTTGATTTGGGCCAGACCTTTTTCTTTTAACACGTTCAATACTACTTTTACTACTACTACTACAACTACAACAATAATAACAATACACTTGCTCATGTTAAATTGTTAACCCAATGGCTCCTCCAACCATGCCATAATCAAAACCAATGTTAAATTACCACTAATTATCTGTAATTATTTCCATTCAATACATAGCTTTATGCTCAGATACTTTGGTAGAATCAGAATCACATAATTAGCCGCAGGTATGGTAAAGAGAGCTAGCTACATGCACCTGAGTGATTCAATCTTATCTGGAGATAATTAAAGAGCTGATTTTAAAGTGCACCATGCACCTGCACCAAACTTCAGCAAAAATTACAAAATTCTAAGCGGGTGGGCTAAGGCTTGCTCTAATTTAATTTCTGAACACTTTTTAGCCTAGAGTCATTTTTATGATTTCCAACAACAATTTTGTTCCAATTGAGTTCTAGCTTAGCTTTAGTTGAATCCGATAAAGTTATAAAAATAATTCTTGACTTGTCGCTGCTCGCTTTCTGAATGATTGGAGCGTGAGTATGAGAAAAAGACAAAAAACGCATTCTCAAGGGAATCTGAGCCGTACAGGTGTTCTTAAGAGTTTCAAGGCTTAGGCCCGATCAAGCTGATTACAACAATGCAATGCAATGCAATTAATACCACGTTAATGCAGATTAGTCCGGAAGTTCCCTTGGGAATTTCTTAAGAAATTCACACGAGGACTATTAGTGTGCAGTGTAGTGACTGCCTAATCGTTCGTAAAAAACAAATGGGACACCTTGATACAACCTCTGCACACAGCACTGCTAGTTAATGGACATTATATGCGCGTCCGATTTACTACAACTACAACGTAAATTCCAAGCACATGACTTTGTTTTGAGCTGAGCTGAGCAAGTAGCATTCTCATTCTCAATTCTCATGGACATTTCTCCCTAAGTTCTGCCGACTTGGATGGGAAATGGTAAATGGTTCTCAAATTTCATAAACAAGATAATTGCGAAATCTGGAAAAGCTTTGTAAAGTAAATAGGTTTGGCGGAACCTACAAGCCGGAGAAATACAATGCACTAACTAAAACGCAATGGATTCTTGCAAACCCTTGATCCATTCATAGAATGAGAATGCGGTCTTAAAATTTTTGTTTGACAAAACGGAATAAAAGAGCTCCGCCCATATACACCCGTTACAATGCGATCTAAACGAACGGAAGGGCTGGGTTGACACTTAAACTCGGATGCTGATGTTGTGTTAAGGGCAAAATGAAATCACGAATTTAATTTTTAGCAGCTGACTGCAAGCTGTTCTTATTTTTTAAGAAAGCCTAGTGCAAATCACAGGTGTTAGAGATTTTAGAAAATTCGAAATGTGCTAGAATCAAAATTTTGGTTTCAAGAGCTTCAACCCTTCAGGTTCGGGTTCATCAATTTCACCTGAAACATTTAGGCGGGTACCGTTAACGGGTGAAGTTGAAGCAAGCAAACGCGTAAAGTATCCGTAAGAATGCCTTGTTGGAATGAGCTTCTCATAATTGACATAATAGGGTCTATTTGTACAATGAAAAGGAAATCACATTCACATTTGAGTGGTGGTGGGCAAAAGGGATTGTTGAGGATTGAGATTTGTTTGGGATTGCGGACACGAAATAGCTGGTATTCTATTTTTTTTCTGTAGTTGTGTGACCAAGTTGCCTCTTGGAATCTGTAACGCAACAGGTGATGCATGAACGGAGAAGAGTCCTCTGAGAAAAAGAACACCTGTGATTCCATTCCTTTCACAACATCTCATTTTCCATCCAACTAGACTACTCTTTGGCTCTGACTACATCCCAAATTGCCTCAAGTCCAAAAACTCCAGCAGCACCACTACACAACAAACACCTCAAAAGATCCTCTACTTAAGTATTTATAATCTCCCGAATTCCTTCAACTCTTTATTTTTATTATTATGAAAAAGGTTCAGCTCAAGACTCAAGAGCAAAGCATTAATCCGACAATTTTAACTCGAATCGTTTACACGAAATTTTCACAAATAAATAAATTCCAAGGGATTTTGGTCAGGTCCGGGTCACCGCACCAGATGTGCCTCAAGTATATTTTTGAATTTGAATCCCCACTAAACATATGAATGCATGATTATCCCAAGCCCGAGTCCCACCCTCAGTCCCGTAGTTACAATTGAACATCTTAAATCTTAATTGTGCAACTTCACAGATCCCATTCAACCTATAAAAAATGCAACCGTTTGGACCACAAAAGATCTTATTCTGTTGCTCTTCTGCTTGCCTTGTGTAACGTCCTAACATCTAACGCCCATTTCCACTTGACATTTGAACAAGGCAAAGGAATTAGAATTTAGATGATAAAAAAATGAACTACTTTGACATTGACATCCACAAACCCGAAACTTGGCCTACTCAATCATCAATTCCAAGACAAAGAAATAAAAGACCCACCTCACCACGTGTAGTCTTTCATTCACTGACCTCTCCTTTTTTTTAAAAACAGGTTTTCCTAGGAATTATGATCAATTCTGATCACAACACATTCATTCAAGCAGGCTGCTTCCCAATCTTGGATTTAATAATTGTAATTTTATTCAATTGGCACAAGTCAAGTACACTGTACACTGCACTGCACTGCTAGGGTGCAATGCAAGGGTCCAAGTCAAGTATCACCACGCAAAACATTTCGATTCGAACAGATGGCAAAAAGAGTTCAATAATTATTCATTTCAATAAATTATTTGATTTTTGGTTGGGTGCATGCCAAAGTCAAGTCAAACGTCAATTTGTCTTCAATTGCGTTTAGAAAGTCGCATAGCTCAATGAACTTCGAACGAAACAATCGTCCAACATTAATCATGCAAAATGTAAAGAGAACTTCACATGTTTGAACCAACTCAACAATCATGATTGCAAATTCCAAGAACCTCAAAAATGTGTGCTCATCTAATTTGACCGTTCAGCCAGCACAAAAATAGTACTAACTAAGGATGACTAAATGCCAATGCCTCTTATCCAGTGCAAATTCTGTAGAAGTCGTGGGAAAAATTTAATACGCATACAGAATCATTACCACCATATTTTTTGTCGCTCTTCGGCTCGGACTCGACTTGAACAGAGTTCAAACTAGATCAAGCAAAACATTTGCTTGCATTGTTGCAAAGTTGCAATGTTTGCGTTCACATAATATTTTCAACAATACCAGGGAACAATTTTTGTTTGTTTAACTGATCGAGTTCATACTTGGAACCAGAGGTTTGCAAGTTGACAGAATAGCACTGCACATATGGAATTTTGATGACATGATCATTCGCGTTTAGAATTCGATTTGTGAGTAAGTTGAGCAAATCGCCGGCTGCCGTTTGGTGATGTGGTGAACCCTGGCTGGGTACGATGGTGTCGTGTGAGAGTCGATGAGCTTTCAGCCTGCCAGTGCTCCTCGTGGGAACGCACCTGCTGTTCTTCACACTCAACATTACATGTTATCATCATACCGACGACCGGGTATTTGCCATTTGCCAAAGCTTATTATTTGGCTTTATCATCACTTTAGTTTTTATACCATTCATTCATTCATTCTTTCCTTCACACTTTTAATACTCTGCTCAACATCAAACAACATAAATCAAATCAGAGTTTTATTATTATATGCTGCTCCTGTCCTGCTCCAACTGCTCCTTGCTTTGTGTTGCGTGTGCGACTTCTCCCGTTCTCTGTCAATTGAACCCTAACCTCGATGAGGAATTTAGCTACAGGTTTAGTCTATTCATGTGGTAATTTTGTATCGGTATTTTTGGTAATATGTCATTTCTCTCTCTCTCTCTTTGGCACCCACTTGACCTCTGAAGCTACCAGTGGCCTCGTGTCCGCCACAGAAGCAACTGGGCAAATAGACAAGGATCGAGTGTACATGATTAATTTGCCAGATGATTTTTGAGAGAACTTTCTGATGACGATATTGGAATTCTTATGAGGGCTTAAAACACGTAGTGACATTCTCGCTGACATGTTCACCATCTGCTTGGCACAAATTTTCCAGAATCTAGTATAGCCACGAGCTTGCAAATTTTGAAAGTACTTAAGAATATCGTCGGGATTGATCGTGATTTGACATGAACTTATTCGGGATTACCCCAAATGACAGAACAATTAGTTTTTATTGTTCAGAATCCCCGATAATTAAACCACAGAAGGCCACAGAATCACGTCATTTTTTTGCCAGGACCAAGCAGAGTACAAACAATCGGCTAATCGTACCAAACACGTGAAACACCTGCCACAACTATAATCAACGTTCTCAAAATAGCAAGCTTGCATCTCTCCTTTTAGTAATATTTTATCTTCTATTTACATTATTGGCTCTCACATTGTGCAAGCTGCAAAAATTACTTTGCAATTTACAATATTAAGTGTGCCATTTCTATACATTTGAGTACAATACAAATACAAAAAATCTGTTGGCACTCAATCCCAATGTGCTCCTTTTTTAGTAAGTTTGACCAAATGCGATTAGATTACAGTTTTGAACAATTACAAGTGACTAGACTCCAGGTGCACAAACTTGCATGTACTTGAATGTACTACTACTCGTGCGTACATGTTGTGCGGCGTCAGGTAAAAAAGTGGAAGTTGACATTTTCGAATACCCGTGGTCATCGATTGAAGAGGACACCCGCAAAACTTGCTTTAGTCAGTTCACTCTTATCCGAGTGAAACACTTGAAACTAATTTCCAAGGAAAAAAATGACAATAATACCATTTATTAGAAAATTAAGTAGAACAGACAAATGTTTTTACGGCTTGTCTTTACACTTTACATGCAGCGTGTACTAAAGTAGGTAGGGTGTGGTCCACTTTAATTGATTACCATCGACCCAAGTGAACCCTCAAAAAAGTAAAACCCGGCTCACCCGGGTTTGTCCCTTTAAACTTTTATTCCACAAGTGGATGTTGGTTCATTTGCTTGCTAGGGAAAAGTACACAGTACACATCTCTAGTCTTAAGGAATTAACCATGACGAGACTTCCTTTCCTTTTTGCCTTAAGAGGACACAGGAAGGAAACACCTGCACCTGTACTACCTCCGAGCACTTGAAGAATAAAATCTAACCCGCTATAGAAATTCTATATAAGGTCAAATTTATAATAAGGTAACACGATTGGATCGAATTGAATTGAAGAGATTGCTTGCCGTTGCCAAGAAAGAATACAAGCATGCATCTTTAGAATGCAATCGTTCAAGCACCTGCATCATTTCTCTAAAAAAAATCATAAATGCAATGATGCTCTGAGCCTTTTCCTGCCTCTCAAGTGTGATAAGTAATAAAGTGGACCCATTCGATCCTTAATATTTTTTTGTCTACTTCTGTCTGCTTCTCAGAATGAATTTCTTGCATTTGTTTGTCATCTCTGCCAACCAAAATTCGATAAAAATAATTTGAAGATCTGACGTTGAGGACAAAGTCAGACGACACGACGCACAGGTAGCGGACAGTGAAGGCAACATACATATTTTCTAATGACTCTTGGCTAAGCCGTGCTTACTTGAAGAATGATAAAGTTTACTCTTCTGGCTAAGTAAAGAGTGAAGGGTATTAATTCTGATATTTGTGTAAGTTCCTAGGAACGTAGATGTTGTTATTGGAACATTCCTGAGGGTCTTTTTCTGGGGAATTGTAGACCCCAGAGTCTGAATGAAACATTTTAACATCTCTTTATGCAAACCTTAGAAGCACTTCCGTTTGCTCAAATCATCATCCAAAATCCAAAAGATATGACCAAAACTCAAATTTTTCAACAATACAATTTGAAGTTTTAGTATCTCCTGCGCATTTTCTAATTTTTGTTGAACCCCTCTCGAACTGATCGTTGGGTATTGCTGTGGACGCGAGTATTGTGGACAAGTTGAGCTTATTGGTCTTAAGAGATTCCACCTTAACAAGGACACGGAGGCGCCGCACAGACTCTTGCACACCTGGTTGGGAAGTTAGTTGGGATGGAATGAAAGCCCAAAGGCATTCAATCCTAATGGCCAGTCAGCTATTCTTCTTTGAGAAGAACTTTGCGTTTGATTAGGTGTAACGGTGTGAGGTTATTCCTATATCCTTTTCATTCTCAAATTCTAACTCTTCAAAAATCTTTCCTACTTCATAGCATAGACAAGCAGAGCTAGCTCTAAGCATTTAAGTTATGGAGTGACAGTCCCAGTCCAAGCCTAAACATCATCTTTCCACTTTATTGCATTGCAATTGCAATAATATCAAAGCACTGCGGCATAAGCACAGCACAGTGCACAGGTGAGGCAAGATCTTGCCAAGCATTGCCAACAATAAGGAATAGTGCTGAACGTATATTAAAAACTTAATGCTCATCATCATCATCAACAATGTTTTATCACATCTCATGGGCATGAGATGAGATGAAGATGAGGAAAGGGAGAAAGTATAGTCTGAGGCTGCATTGTTGCACCAATGCGTGCATCTCCAACTAAATACTAAATACCCTTTGACCTTGCGTCTTGCCTTGCCGAGGTTACACCTGCAAAGAATCCTTAATTCATTTCAAAACCACATCATCAGCCCAGCGAATGCGGATGCTGTAGTTAGACCGGATTCTTTCGACCATCTATCAAAAATGGATGCAGAGCTAGCAGCTATGGCGAAATATTTGATATGATTATGATAGCACAGCTCATTAAAAACTCTGAACAATGCTTAACTTCTGAATTGTGATTGACAATGTCACAGAAATTAATTAGAGAAATGAAAATGACACACATATCCAGCTAAGATCTGGCAATTCCAACCAGATGGAATTTTTCAAAATTAAATAAAATTGAAATGAAGAGACTTTCATCAATTTGTCAATATTGCGGCTCCGTCTTTGACTCTCTGGTTCATTTTAGCCCCCTACCAATGTCTAAATAAGGTTCAGCCAATGATTGATTACAAGATATCTAATTAGTGACACAACAATAGAATCGAGTGGTGCCCAGTGCCTAGGCTAGACTGCATTGTTTTGTGAGAAATGTAAGTCGGGTTCGGATATCGAGGGCGGCGGCATATCAAAAGTCAAGAGAAAAGGATTTTTGTAAGGCTTGATCTATGAAACCGAAGTTTGGTGTTCGGTTGTGTTGTTGGTTGACCAAAAAAGTGACCTGGATTAAGTCACTCTCAAACTCTCAGCCCAAGAAAGAGCATGTAGCTATCTAGTTTGTGATTTGTATTGTCAGAGTTAACCAGTTAACCTGTTAACCAGTCACCTTACCACGCTGAGGAATGGGATGGAAGGAAGTTAGAGTTTTGGTTGTGGAGTCTATTAACATTCAGGGCACGTCCAAACATTCATTTTTTCGGCGCCAGACAGTCGTCAATGCACCTGTGAATTCGTCTTTTCATTGTTGCTATTACCACTCAAGTGATCTAACTATTTTCTTTTCCCTGCCTTCCCTCGACACGACGGAGCATTTAAATCTTGGCCAGGCCTGCCTGCTCTGGCTAACTCTTAAAATTCTTAACGCTTCGGACAGAATTTTGGTACTCCATGCTGTTCATATTTAAGTGAAACGAGAGGTGTAATCCGGAGATAATAGCCGAACGACATATCCAAAGGGGATTGGGTAAACTCAGGACACTCACTAAATATTTTTACCTGAGAATCACAAACGAGTTAGTCACTCCACTCCATATATCCTTACAACCCTTTTGATTTACTTGTTTTTTTTTGTTCTTCAGATTTAGCATGCATACCACACGCATTCTGGACGGCGACGACACTATTTACTATTTTGTTTTTAATTCCATGGCCTTTCCATATTTTCATTGTCAGCAAGTACAATACATTGTACAAATAGAGTAACCTGAGTGTCGCGTCGCCTCGACTGTGTCTGACCATAAGAACTGCAATTAGTTGAAAACAAGTGTTCAGTTTTTATGTTATCCCAAATTACCAACGTTTAGTCAGCTCAGGCACAGATTTTCATCTTGAGACTTTTCCTAAGATCTTGCTGCTTAGGTGCGATATGTGAAATTCTTGTTGATGGTTAGCGAATGCTTGCAAATTATGCATGCATCTAACAGCAGTTTCAGATGATCTCGATTTTCGGATAAAAAATTTGCAAACATTTGTTACTTTTTATGGTTGAAGTTATTTATTTCACTAAATTGAAGTGCTTTCGACATGTTCAAAAAATGCAAAACACTTTCATTTTCATCCCAACCGAGTGTTATTGCTTTCATTTGCATTCAAGTAGGCCATTGAATCAATTGAATTCAAGCCTCCTCATCAATAGACCCCACGCCTTCAAAAAATGTTTTTCGGAAATTCTTGAATGTTAAAAGCAATCAAGAGTGTTATTGCAACATTTATTCAAGCATCTGAATTTGTCAATCGGTAAGTGTAGTCATAAACCGGATTCAAATTCCAACACTATTATAAAAAACTTTTCTGAGTTAAACGCAGCAGTGCAAAACAATAAAGGGTTTTTACGTCTGTTGCGGTTTGACTGGTCAGTTGGTCGCGTCGGTGAGATGAGGGGAAAATAATTGTAATTGTAGGAATTGCAACACACCTTGAGAATTCCAACAATAGTCGAGGTGTTGCAGTAAGTATTCCACTGGATGAATATGCAAGAGAGACAATTGCATAGAACAAACTAGATTGCAAAATACGAATTCAGAACTGAAAAGTAGAACCAGTTCGACTCAATGAACCCAACTCAATTTGTTCCTTCCAAATCATTCGCATTCTGTTCGTTCATGCCAAATCCACAGTGAAGAGATTCCTTTCAATGCAATGGCTGCATTTAAAAATTAGTTGCATTCATTGTTGCTGGTGTCAGCCATGCAAAGATAAAAGGTCATCTTAAAATAAATAGTGGTATTGCCGTAACCGTGGATAAACCAACCCTTGGCTCATCAGGACAGCAAAGATTTGAAAATACTGTTAACAGATTTTTCCCAATGTTAGAATAATAGGACTACGGGAAATACAGGATAGGCCATGTGAAACAAAAGTACTACTAGAAACTTGACAAAATCGGAGCCCAGAATCACTAATTTGTAATTCCATCCAATGCCCCCCAATAATAAATCACCAATATCCCTGAGAAGTCTAACTTCCTTCAACTTTTAAATTATATTTTCTAACGACAGAAAATAATAAAAGCAAAATCTCCTTACTTTTGTTCTTTCGGCATGATGGGGACCAAATCCTTGAGTTTGTTCAAGTAAAGTTTTATCTCCACACTCTCCTCTTCATCACGGCGCGGCTTGACCTTCCGAACTTTCCCATCCTGACTCCGAGCACGTCGAATTATTTTAGTGTTTTTACTGTTATTATCATTGGAATCTCCCTGAGTCTTCATCCTTAGCTCTGCTCCCTTGGCTTGGGTTCAACAGTAAAATAAAACTGTGAAATTGGAGTAAATTTGTAGAAGTAGTAGCAGTGGTTAAAACCGGAGCTGCAGCAGCAAGAGAAATATTTTAGTAAAAAACTTGTGTCAAAAGCTCAACGAAAGAGATTATTGGGAAAGATAATATTCAAGATGTAGAACGAATTGAATGTTTAAGAGCCAGAGCAAAAAAGATGATCTTTGGCAGAGAATAATAATATTCAGATTTTCATGGAAATGTTCATCGTACGTCGCGATAAGTCAGTCGTCTGAATAACTTCGGAACAATACTGCATAAGGTTAGGAGCACGTCGTTTAAGGATTTCGTGACACTCTCTGAATTACAATTTTACAATTTCAACTGTATTTAAGATTTGAAAGAAAAAAGGTTAGACTCTGCAAGAAAGACCTTCTAAACTCTGACGAGTGTGACTTCTGACTGAGTTTTGATCAGGTGGCCAAAAACAATTTTATAAGAGATGAAGGCTTGGGAAAATTCTCACGGCGACTCAGAGGACTTGATGAATTCATCCATCCCTTTCCTTTCATCAGTTTTTGCATTGCGCACCACTCCGCCGCATTCCCCACATTGGCCAGCTGCTTTCTCATACAAAAAGGAACAACTGGATTGTTTTTCCACTTTTTTTTGTTCATGCCACCTTTATGAATGAATCCAACCTTGTTCTATATTTTATTTCCATGAAATCCATGAGCAAATGTCAATTTGGAAAACCCTTCCTTCTTGGGTAACTTCAGAGAAATAACATTAAATTTATTATTGTTATTATAGTTTGGAGCGTGTGGACCAAACGCTGAACCAACGCTCAGCTCAGGCTCAGGGATCAAGTTGTACCACGCGAATTCATTCAACGTCTCCCGATTAACAATGCGTGTGTCATTTCCGTCCCCAGCCATTGTTGTTGGTTGAGCGTGAGCCCCTTTGCACGATCTCGGATTCAAGATTAAATTATAAATGCATCAAATTACTTTTAAATACGAGCATTAAATGATAGTTGATATGAAGGGCTGGACCGGACTTTGCGTTTGGTGTAAATTCAAGAAATATCGGTTTTTGTTGAGTTTGCAAAATGTCTATTATGTGTCATCCGATTTCCACAAGAAGCGTTTCGTCGAAGGGGAACATTGTACATTTTGTTATTTTGGAGAGAGTATTCATTAAATA
>JAQGCM010001826.1:0-13359 GCA_034699705.1 Hymenaphorura dentifera
TCTACGTTTGCGCTAAACTTGTTTTTACAAAACTCAAATAGAAACTAAACTTTCTAGTCTGCATGACTGTGTGAAATTTTGCATTTTAGGATGGGAAAGGTTTTAGGACTATAGTTGCGTCTAGTTTTGTGCTCGTGCAGTAGACCCTTGATCCACCAAATCCCTTGTATTTGTTTGATGCCATTTCCAATTCAAGAATTCAACTAGTTTTTCAAGACCAGGCTGGCGCCTTGTATCGGCAAAATCATATTATGTCCTTCAAATTGTGCAGAACAATTTGTTTGAAATGATTCCTTGTTCAAATCTGCTTCTCTAGCATTTTCTACTTTGCATCTGCTCACAGAAGTCGGCATACTTGCCTTAATTCTAAGCGGATGATACAATATAAGATTGAAGTTCCAAAATGATCTTGCATCTTAAATTGCATAGATCAGCAAAATGTAAGTATTCGGGAGGGTCGGGCCGGGCACGTATATAACGTTTGTGTGTCAGCAGTGTCTCCAGAGTAAGTCGATTTGTACAAAAGGCAGCCAAGCATATAAGAACAGTCAAGCATTCACTCAAACTCAATTTAGTATTCAGTTGATCACAATTGGGACTCCAGTCGAGTCTTTGCTATCAGGATCACCCGACGAGGATGACGACGACGACGACTCATTCCATATCAGTTTTGAAGATCATTTCCATTACTTTTGTATTTGAACCGAGACTTCAAACTCAAACTCGACTCGACTGGGACTGGACTGGCTTATTCTCTCAGTAAATAAAATAAATGTGAAGGGAGAGACAACAAGTCCCAGTCTCCCTTTAAAATGCCGTCGAATTACGTATGCATGGTGCAAGTATAAGTTGGAGTTTAGATAACAAATTATCTCATTTATAAGCCAATGCAATCGTAATGGCACTGGCAACTACGTGAAAAACGGTGACTCTTCTTGGCTAATAGTTTAGAAACAGGCAATCCAACGACAAAACAAAACACCGCTCATGCGGGTCCACAAAAATGCCAGCCATGTCCTCGGGAATTCATTTCATGGAAGGTTTTCCTTGTAAATAAGTTTAAAATGTCACTTTCATCCGACCAAATAAAGTGTGAGAATAAATAATTCTTGTTTTAATCCAAAGTATAAAACCTGAAAAATTGAAGTTGGTGTTGTTGGGTGGCCCCACCCTTGGCACTTGGCACCGCGTGAACTCACATATCACACGCTTATTGTGCTAGTACATAGTCCAGGACGGGGATAATCTTCAAATTCAAGTAAATAAAAAATGCTATTCATAATTTTTTCCCATACTTGGAGCATTCGCATTCGTCCAGAAAATCCAACACCATATCTGGCAATCATTAATTAAAGCCTTCGCTTAAGCGGAAAATTGAATGTAGTACAAGCACAGCACAGCACAATATGCTGACGACGACGACTCCCATCCTAAGGACGGCATGCAATAATACGCTTTACGACTACGACGCTTTCGCCATTTTGCACAAGCGGGACACACACACACATTTTGCTTTGAAAAATGACATGAAGTTTTAGATGAACATATTATTCGGGAACTGGGCTGGGTGGTTGAGTGACACGGACATATGTGATGTAAATGTAAATGTAACCATTAACATTAGCATTTGAAGATTCGTTTGAATGAATGGCCAGTGAAGCATGGCAATGATGATGTACTGTGTAGTGTTATGTTCGCGGAGAACTCGACTCAAATGCACCACCAGCACCGGCACAAGAGCAGTTTTACAGTCTGTCGTCCCGTAAAACCCGTTTGTCATCATAAGTAGGACAGCTGTCTCCCTGTTCCCAAGGGACTTGCCCCTCTATTTTTTTAAAAAAGTCGGCGAAAAAATAACATAACCTCTGCCAGCTAGCTCACGGAAAAGAGGAATTCATAAATAATGTTTTTAACTCAAGAGATTGAGGTGATAGCCTCTGAAGAATATGTATGCGAGGAAAAAGTCGAAAAAGAAGGCAATCAACTCTTTAAGTCGAATTTGTCTTGCCCAGTATGTATGCATAGTAGATTCCATTTTTGGATCTCCAAGGTAAAATTGGAAAGTATCGCGTGCTCACTCTTTACATTTGTGGATTTTGGAGAGGCAGGTAAAAAAAGCTATCCAACCTCAACTTCAACTTGGCAACTAAAACTGTCAATCGTAGACATGACTCCTATCCTGACATGACATGACACGGCGTAACGTGTCTTGATTTTTTTTACCTTCTGAGTGCACAAAAGGTGTTTCAGAGATCTTTGAAAATCTGGTATTTGCAACTCCAGCTCTTTGAGAGTTCAGAGACATGTTGAAGCACCCTACTTCATGCACATAGTCCATGCAGTGACCTCAAGAAAAAACTAAGAATTATGCAACCTACCTTGGAGAAGGTAGTAGGGTTGCAGTTTTCTATTTAATTGTCTAGAAAGTTGGAGGCTAGAAAAAGAGAAAGTGTGGGTTGTGAGTGAAAGATAGGTGAAAGGACGTTGGCATGCGTTAAAAGGGAGTGAGCCAAGTTATACTAATTACTGGCATGCAAAGTCTTGAGTCGTCCCACACACGAAGACCCAATTCACTTTCACTTCATTCCCTGCTTACAAAAACTCTCCATTGTTCTTAGTCGTCGTCGACTCTTTGTATAAGTGTGAGTCGTAACGTAATAGAGATCAAACGACAATTGAAGAAAAGTGAAAGAAAGACTTAACATGCAATGGCAATGTGTAGAGTTTTGGTTATACTCAAACGCATACTCATTCAGTCCTGTACTACTCCTAGACGATGTCTACTACTCACAAAACCTACAATTCATTTTATAATCCTTTGGCAGATTTGAGTACTTGAGATAACAGAGTTGGGCAAAGTTTTCTTAACTTTTCCTTTTGTTTCTACGTCAAAACTTAGTACATTGTGTTAGGTTATCTCAAACCTCGTAGAACCCAGCCCCAGCCAGACCTGAGAGTGACTAGTACAAGTGCAGTGCATTTACGTAAGGAAAGTAAATGGGAGAGTAAAAGTTTTGTCTAAATGGGTGATCATAAAAGGGGATGCTCTCGAACTTCAATCACTTCACTTCAGTGAAATTTTGACAAGGGCTACCACTACCACCCAGCACCTAGCGCCGGGGAATTCAAAGCTTTATTGAATACTTTGGTAAAACTATTACTCGAGTACTGGTGCTGGCAGGACTATTGTATTTAGGGACGAATCCAAATGTTTTCCGTGTTGGCAAATGTTTGACTAAACTTTTGTCAAACCCCCAACTCAGTCCAACAGCCAGGCTGAATGGCAATTTAATGGTAATTGGAAAATATTATCTGAGCTTCCTTCCGCCGTTGGTTTGGAATGGAATGAATTAGCCATTTCCTGTTAATTAAGCGTATTTGAACAATACTAGCACATACTCTATGCTGCAGAAATTCACATATTTAAACTGAACAGACAGCAATTAAGTGCAGGTGTCCTCTGTCCTGACCTGCAACTAAGCTCTACTGCATACGGACGGCCAGTGAATTCGATTTTGAACTTGAATTACCATAAATTGAGAAATATTGGCATTCTGCAATTCCCCCAGAAAGGGCATCACTGCGTGGAGACATTCACACGTTCAACCATTCCATCCCATTACTTTTCTCCACAATTGGCTTAATTGGTGGCTGAAGCCGAACCAGTGTTTGTTCTATGTAATGGGTGCTAACTAACCGCAATAAAAATACATTACATTTTCCTTTTTAGAGTTCGTAAAAGCTCATAAAAGAAACCAAAACCAGAGAACCGAACCGAATTCCATTTGCAGCTTGTACTTGTGCCCTTCCTCGTATGTACTACAAGTACTTTAACATAACCAGATGCATTTCATCGCCTTAAACCAACAATATTCATGCATGTCCCTTGAAATTATACACTTCACACAGCACACTGCTGGCGTGCATGGTTGTTCGACCGCCAAAGCCAGGGGGATTGGGCACTACTACCCGGGTATCCAAAGCATTTTAGAAGAGCAGTGTGGAGATGAAGTGTGAAAATACATAAATACATTATGTTACTCTTGCACCGCTCTCCTTTGCTGGAGATACAAGTGGTGCATTGCAAAGGGACAATATGTAATTCCATAGGGTGGTATAAATGGAACCCAGTTTGTTGGTGAGGCTGCTGGCTGGTTGAGTGAGAAGGACATGTTAAGCCAAGTTGAGTTTTGCCTAGTCAGTCGGGGCGTGAAAAGTTATGTTGTTCTGTATTTTATGGGATCTCCGACAATAGACTCTTCTTGTGTGCTTGCTTGCCTGCCTGGAGCTATCCAGAGTTTTATGCACACAAGAATTCAACCAAAATCTAAACAGGAGTAGGAATGAAAGAACCACTTTAGTTAAAGTGACCAAACCAAGAAGACTCCAGGACCGAAGAGATTTTGGATTTTATTTCAATCTTCAAAGCACTCGCCATTCACCAAAATTCTATAACCTATTTTCTCGCTCAGTCCGCTATCTTATCTTCTCACATCCGAGCGCCTAGCAGAGACATGTTGAGTCATTTCCGACTTTCACCAAAGTCATAACCTCATTCCACTGCAATGCACAGTGAACTGCTGCACTGCACTGTACCAAATGCAGCAGTTTTTTCTTATATGTACAGAATATTTTCTTTTCGTCGTCCGCACCAAAGACTCTTCCAATCTCTCGTCTCAAGCCACTGCCACTGCTGCCTCAACCAATATTTTTTGTAAGGAAAGAAAACGAAAACGAAGAAGAATTGAATTCTGGATCTCTCAAGTTCTCCGATTATTTTCGCCCAAGATATTCTGCCCTTCTTCCTTCCTTGTACAAAGTGAAAGTAGGAACACGTGGCCTGCCTGAGTAAAAAAAATCTCACTGAAGTAAACGCGGTTGGCACGAGCCCATTTCTAAATTGTACTTGGTTGAATGTAGGGGAGGTACTTGCGGAATATTCTATTCCCTGGTCTTGGTCTTTGTAAAAAGTCTTTTGTTTTAGGAATGACTACATACAATGCCAATGCGGAAACTGAACTTTTGTTGGAAGTGTTCATCAGTCTGTTCCCGCTAGCAAAAACCTCCGCACAATAATTTTTCTCTTTTACTGTTGGAAATGCTTGCCTGCCTGCCTACACTACACTTTGTGACAATAATAAGAGATTCCTTAGAAGAGTATCTCATTTTAGAGGAAAGGAGTATAATTTACATGCAGATGAACAAGGTCTGCTAAACGTTCTGACGCCGACGACAACGACAACGATTTAATTAAAGAAATGGTAGTTGAGCATATGCTCTAGCTTTCTTCTGGTAGCTGGGCTGGCTGGCTGGCGTGTATCTTCTGCCATGTATCTGTATCTACTGCACTACTATTGCCAACCCATATAAAGTAATGCCTCCAGATGCCATTATGAAAATATAAAGCTCAGGATATAAAATGTCTAAATTCAGCATTTGAATTCAATGATAAGTCGGTGGAAAATTGGATTTTTGTCATTAATTCTGCGTACAATTATGTAGGTCTTTCATGATTCAGAACAGGAGCTGTTATGATTTTGCTCTACTTTTTATAACGTACAAGTCTTTTGCGTTGATAAAATTGTATTATTCAGTAATTGGGATATAATACGAGCAGAGCAGCTGTGAAGATTTAACGAAACCAAACATATTTCGCCTCGGACAATTTTTGATGGTTACCAGAAGTACGAACGAATTTTATTTCGTTCGTAAAGGAATTTTTCCTTCTATTCAACATCTAAAAATTAAATTTTCAATTTCAATCTCTGACTCGAAGAAAATACAAATTCCCATTTACTCTTCCGCACGACATACAATTTTCAGATAAGACCCGACCAAAACCAATGTCTTTATAGAACCCGGGATGATTTGGCTTGGCTGAGTTGGTGCGTAGAAAATCCAGTGTCTTACCCGTGGAGCACAGAGCAAAGCACAATATGTCAAAGTGCATGGACTTTCTCTGTGTCTTACACTGCACTGCTCGGCTCGGCTGTACTTGCGATGTTCGGAACAATGTATTCCTTCTCCTAATGGACTAGGAAATTTTTCTGCTCCTAAGGAAAATTTATGGAAGCAAAGATGCACTTCACTCTGCTCTGCACACGTACGACAAAGGCATTCAGAGCCAGCAGTGCAGTACAGTGCAATCCGCTATTCATACAAGTACAAGTACACGCATTGCCCGACTCAGCAAAAAGAATATCTTTGCTCTGCATGCCTGAGCATGGAGCGCAAAGGACTTTCTCCACTTTCTCCATGTGGTTGCATGCATGGTAAAAGCTGCCGCACTCTTACAACATTAACCCATCTGCGGAGAAAGTAATTTTCAAGTGGCGGCGGCGGCAAGGGTAACAAGTTCTATCCACAACGCAATTTTTGGCCACAAGGAAAGTTCATACATGCTTTGGAGTGGTAATCCTGTGGGTCCAGACCTACTAAAACCAAGCTAAGCTTGTTATGTCCTGTCACCACACGCAGTCACGTTTTGCTATCTTTTATGCTTGATAATCACAAGTTTCACAAGGCAGGCATTAGAAGTTGTCGAGTTGAGTTGAACTGAGTTGAGAGTTGGAATAATAACTTGTACGTAAGCATATAACACAAGGAGAGAAAAGTGACTCAAGTCAAGTCATACAGCGTAGTCCAAGTCCAAAGTCATAGTCACAGAGAGGAGGTTTGCGTGCTTTTAGAGTTTTTGGTGAATTCTGGATTGTCTCTCTAGGAGGAAAACCAACATGACATTTCAAATTATAAATGAGACGTTAGGGAAAGTCTCCAAGCTTGCCAGACTCCACAATGAGTTTGATCCACTCCACTCCACTCCATTATCTTCTATTTTTCCCACTTGCGTTTCATTTTCTTCAACAAGAAGGCAAAGTCGTATTAGATTAGTTTCACTCTGATGACTTGCTGCTGCTCCCTGCGTCTCTCTCTATGCCTTCGTTGTGATGCAATTGTAAATTTAACTTTCTCCCTGCTAATGCCCGCCTGGCACTCGCGCTCGGCTTCCAACACATCAGGTCTTGAGAAGAGGGCGAATTACACATGCATAGATAATATGTTCATTCGTCAAGGCGGGCGGGCTGGCCGGGGTTGGTTGGCATTATGGCATGAATAATTTCATTTCGGATGGTCGTATTTTTTTCAAGTTGATTACAAAAATGCTAATGCATGCAAGCAACGGAGTATTCCAACCGAGCCTGCAGAATGACTTTTGATTATGGACAGAAAATTCAATTCAATTTTTCTTTTTTCTCTTGATTTCAGGTCACATTGTTTTGTGCTCACATTCATTGCGGCATCACCGAGGCCACTCGTCCACTCCAGTCCTGTCTGCTTCAGCGAGTCTAACTGGTGGTGGCCTAGGGAGTGGTGGTTCTGATGAGACAGAAGAGCAACTTGCTGACTCATCTGCTGTCTTTCAAAGTGTGGGGGAATCAGAAGACCCGGGTATCGAAGGGCCAGCTCCGCCACCATTAGCACTAGCACTAGGCGCCCGAGATGCGATTGACAGTGGGAGTGTTGGGGTCACTGCTGCTTCATCTCCTGTCTCAATCCCACTCATTCCTCAGCAGAAAGTGAAACCTGGCCATGAGTTGAAGCTAAAGTGTGACCTGAACAATACGTACGGGAGAATAATGTGGCTTTTAAATGCGAAGCCAATTCGGACAGACAATGGGCGCTATTCGATTCAAGGGCCTTCTCTAAATCGGGCTATCGAGGGTCGACTCACAATCAACAACGTTTTGCCAGAGGACAATGGGGTATGGCAGTGTCATGAGACCAAGTTTGATGGAAAGGAGCATGTCTCGAAACCGATTTGGGTCGTTGTTCTAGGTGAGTGAGTGATGCACAGAGAGTTGTACATGCGTACATTAATGTGTGCTTAGGGAGAAAGACTTTCAAATAATACGAACGAACGAATAGTACACGTAAGATTCGTCGAACTCGAAGTTCGAAGACGATGGAAATTGAGATGAGAAGTTCACTCAAGTTTGACTCCGGTCCTTCCTAACGTCTCGTCTCGTCTCTCTTGTCTCACAGCACAAGCACAGGTCGACCGCCCTGAGAAAATAGAAAGGAAAAAGACGTAATTTGCATTTTCATTTAAAGGACGAGAACGGTGATGTTCTCCTCTCGATCTCAATCCCATTATCTTCAGTCGAGCGATGCTGTGCTTGCTTGCTTTCACTGCTGCCTTGGTGGTGTGTGCGATAGGAAACGATTTAGTTTTTGTTTGATCTTCACTTTAGGAAGCAAAATTTGGAACGAGTTTGAATTCTGATGTTTGTTTTGTTCTCTTTCTCCTTTGCCTACCTACCTTTTAGCGGCTCCTCGGGCAGTTCACTTAGAATTTGATGGTCGACGACTTTCCCCGTCCGCCGTTCCCTCCAATCGGGTCACCTACAGAGAAAAAGACAATATCTCCATTCAGTGCGTGGCTGAAGGAGGAAATCCACCGCCGAGAATCTCATGGTTCTACAATTCAAAGAATGTAACAAATAGTAGTCATCTCCTGTCAGACTATTTGGAAGATGACAAAGTGTACCTAACTCGTTCTTCTCTTCGAATTGACAATGTGACAAGGAGTGATCATAACAAAAGTGTAGTTTGTGTTGTCGATCATGAACTTTTACCAGCTCCGGGTGGTGGTCCAGACTCTTCATACTTACGTACAGCAGCCTACTTTAATATTGAATGTAAGTGATTTGAACCATTTTCAATTCCTTTCTTTTTTATTCGTATTTAGACGTTTTGCTCTTACTTCCTGGGCCCGTAGCGAACGAAAAAGATTCGATGTAAGATATGAAACTGAAATTTTAACGTGATACATGCCCATCAAGATCCTATCATCTGGAGTCTTACGCTTAGTGTTTGTATGCAACCAAATTTGGTTGCGTCCGTCTTCCTGCGATTCCACAGAACGTGCTTTTCTTATAAAATCCTACGACATAGAATGCCACACACAGTTAAGAATCTTTTAAATCATCAGCTTACACAAATCACGTTTCGTCTCGTTTCGTCCTTGGCTCCCAGTAAGACATCAAATTAAGTGCCCAAAGCAAAGGAAATCTCAAGTTCTTTAAGGATGGTCTCTCTTATTTACGAAAGCCATTTTATTCCAAACAACTCTCGTGCTTGTGCCAGCCAGTGCAATCCGCAATCATCACGCAATTAGCTCCTCCTTTGAAGTTTCTTGAATGTAGTAAAAGCTCAAAGCAGTTGCCATGAATCATGTTGGGTTTCTGCATGCCTAGAACAGAACAAACTCTGACAGAGACCAAGCACCGAGGAAAACCCTTTAGCTCTAGCCAAAACCACAAATCAAAATGCAGCTGGCACCCAAATTGAGGAATCATGAATAGGAAATGATGGGAGGATGCACGGAAATGTGTATGTAATGCAAATGCCCGGGTACGAAGGCCTTAGAATGTGGAAAAAGTTGTGGAGGAATCAGACCATGTAGCGTGGCATGGCCTAACCTCATTTGAAGTCCATATTCCTCTTCTCAAGTCTGATTGTGGAAAGCAACTCGACCCCTTTTTCTCGCATTCAGTCGAATCTAATATTCTTGCAAATATTTGTGGAAAATGTCACATTTATTGGAAGTGTGATGCGAGGAAGAACAGAGGAGAAAAGGAATATGTCATGTCATGCACTAAACTTGATTGTGGGACGAAGTATAAAAATAAGGCATTTCGAACAAGAATAGAAGCTTAGCAGGCTGCCGACTGGTGAAAGCGGTGAGCTTGGCCCTCCGAACTCAGAGTCGAAAACCTTATCTTCCCTTGGATAGGATTCCGACGTGGAATGCATAATTCATGGCATTTTTTCTCCTTCAAACTCAAGCCCCAGTCTCAACGAAGCAAGACGAATACACCAGAGATGAGAGGTACAGAAATAGGTAGGAAGGCAGTGCAGTGCAATGCGGGTGGGTTGAGGTGAAAGCGTGGTGAAAACTTTTCATATCACTTTTGAGAGATAGACACGTATCGAAAAAAATCCGAGTATTCATGTAAGGAGCAAATACAAAGCTCGAGAAGAAAGAAAAGGAAAAAAGATGTTGAAGAGGTGTACTTTTCACAAACCCTGTTTTCAGGCCCATTCCAACATTTTGCCAGAGTTTTTTAATTCTTTGGCTTGAAGTGCATTCTGTAATTCTGTTCACGAGGGCTCAACGTTTACGCTCTGCATAATTTGGTTTTGATTAATCAAGTGGTGAAACCGACGTAATTATGTAGGTTTTTATTTAGTCAAAAGTCAGTTCCAACACTTTGACCATATTTGAGGCTTTTCAAGATGTGTCATTGTATTTGCCAAAAGCGTTTGTCAATAAGTAAAATTCTTAATGAATTGGATTTGTGAGGTCCAATCGCTATTCTGTGAATTGTAGTGTAAAGTGGTAGTGGTGGCCATAAATAAGCTATTTCCTCTGCTTTTTTTGGTGGACGGAATTGAATCTTAAGCCGAACGGGTTGTGTTCACAAATATCTACATCCTGACTAAGTCTTTTAGCCTGGTTTTGTACACAGTTCTTGAGAGCACTACTACTCTGGTGTAAATCTTTAGCTCATCTCTTACTCATGAGTCTATCACTCATCTTCCTCCTCCTGCTTTTTCCTCCAGGAGAGTAAAATCGAAAGGAGTTCAACTGAAGTGAGAGATTGAAAGCATTTTCGAATGAGACCTTCTCCTTGAGCCTCCCCATTCTGCCATTCACACATGTTCTTTTTTTTTCCTTTCAATCAAATCCGACTTTCTCCACAATGCAGTGCCAAGTCGCATCCTCTTAGTCAGTGTATCTCCACCACTCCACTCCACTCCAGTCTTATACTTTGGTGTATGTAGTATTCAGCTAAAAGCGCTTTCTGTCCTGAATCTCAAGATTTTTTTCTAAATCTAGAAAAGGAAAAGAAAGTATTATAACGGCACTATTGCACTGCTCTGCTCAGCTCAGTCGGTCTAGCTGCGATATCTCGGTCGGCTCATCGGTTGCTGCTGCTGCTGCTTTACTTTGAGCTGAGCTAGCTCACTGAGTAGTCGCCGTGTAGTCGTTCTCTTATGTATTTTCTCCTGAAGAAAAGAAAGAAACACATTTACTACAGCCGACGGTCCACCCCGCCTTCCCCTCTTTAGATTATTAGCTTTCTAAGGAAATGCTTTCTCTAAGTGACAAAAAGGGTCTTTTCAGGCACTAGGCAAGCAAAGCACGTGAGAAGAGTAGAGGATGACATTATTCTGTTAGTACTGCCTGCCCCCGTTCCTTTTGTGTGCAGGCCTGCTCAGAGTTTCAAACACAAACTGGATGCTTTTTTAATCTCTTTTTCTTTCTTTGTACTACTACTTACATTGCATTACATTACATTAGGTACACAACAGAAGATTGAGTCGGAGCGGCAGCGGCCAACACAAACAACTGCGAAAGGAACTCTTTTTTCCAGAGTGTTCCAAAAATAAGTTGATTATACGAGTTAAAAGTAAAGTACACCCAAACATCATTTCTTCAATCGTTTGCTATGGCTGTCACGGCACACTGTTTTTTCGGGGTGCTCAGTGAATCTCTAGCTGGGCTATGAGACAACTGAAGAAAGACATCTGGTTTAACTCCAATCTCCAAAGACGACTTTGTTGGTTCGCTTTTCTCTCTGCTGCACCCACTCAAAATGAATTGAAAATAAGGTTCTGGTGCTTTCTCCTCAGTTGGAAATGAAAGTGCTTGCTTGCTGACTGAATACTAGTGAAAAGTCGTATTATTTTTTTCTTCATTCCCTTCTACTTTTGTAAATAGAATACCAACAAAATGAATATGGAAAGGTAGGTAGGATTCCCATGCTTGCTTTTGCTTTTTGAGTACGATTTCTATTCAACTGTTCCAGTAGTTAAGAACAAGCAAAGCTTTTGGCTCGCCCATGTTTGCTGTTTGCAGTTGGTGTATGGAGACAACAAGGAGAAAGTCGACTGTTGTGTTGTGTGTTTGAATGAAGGAAAGTAACTTCTACATTACATGACTCTCCTCCGCTCTGCCTTACATTGTTCAAATAGTCTCGAAAAGGAGTTTGGTTCAAAACTTGACTGGTTGGTCTTCTTGTGCACGAACTGGTAGGAGACGAGGATTGTCATATTATGGATAGGGAAGGTACGTGTTGTATTGTCAGAACGGTGGATAGGGACGAAGGAAATCCTGGCAATATTTCTCTTGGGAGTTGAGTTTGTGAGATAAAATGAGCTTCTTTGCGAGTTGCAAGCGACCCACAAAACTCCAACTGAGATAGAGAGACCCGCCGCACACGTACGTTTGCAACGCAGCCCACCACACGCTCAACTCTCAAAAGTCCGAATACAGCACTACAGCGTACAGCCCAATGGTCTGTGGAGTCGAGATTACGGGAGACTCTATTTGGTTTTTCGGGAGAAAGAAATTCCCACTTGTCCATTATGGCTTAAATATTCACTCTTTTTAAAGTATGAACGCGTTTTGGCGAGTGGGAATTGTCCAGGGAATTTATCATTAGTGCTTGTTAGGCTATGCGTCATGTGTCAAGTTAATTTCAAATTCAGTGAGGCGATGTTCGGTGGCAGCAAGACAGCATGTACAGGGAATTCAAAATTTTATTGAAATCAGAACATGTGCGTAGAAAGTACATCAACCTCGGTTTTGGAGTGTGGTATGGTAAATTTGAGAGCATTAGCAAATTATTCACAATCAATTTGTGACGAGACAGTTGTTTAGATTTTTATTTTTATTATAGATCTACATGGTAGAAAAAGTTTGTGGTTCGCCGAAGCGAGCCAGAGCCAGGGAAGCTGTTTTGGCTGTGCAAATCTAAACTATTAGATTAACAGCAATTGAATCATTTAAAATGATGTTAGAGAATATTCAACCAATTAAGCAACCATTATTTCCGACACATAGTAATTCAGATTAAATGGTTTATGCACCACAAACCATTGAATGCATTAAAAACACGTTAGAAAAGATTCTGAGCAAAATGAAATTAATTCCAGGAGATTGAGCGTGTCTGGCCAGCCTGTATTGTACATTGCGAAGAAATAAAGAATTGATTTATTATCTCAAGCAAAGGGAGAGAGACGGTTTGTCATTTCTACTGATTTTATTTGAACCTTAACAGCAAAACGCCTTTAAATTTGACCCCGGCTTTTTAGCCTAGCTCCTAGTCTCGTCTCCTTTAATTTATTTTCCACGAAAAGTGCTTGAAATTAATCTTGGAGCAAAATATTTCCGAACTATCCTATTAGTTTATGCCTATTTCGGTGTTGCCTTTGAAGTGCACGGTCTTGAAAATTATTCCATTTACCGTACCTTGCCATAGCTTCTTTATGAGAATTCAAATTCAATCA
>JAQGCM010001827.1:0-13358 GCA_034699705.1 Hymenaphorura dentifera
AGAGCACACAATTTTGACCTGAAAGCCATCTTAAAATTGTAGGATCGTCATCAACTACTATACTGCCTGGCTGGACTCTTTGAAACTGAAAATGAAACACAAACTATTGATGAAATTGAAATTTTCGCCAAGGGTGCGCTGATTTTAGATTTGAAATTTGTTCTCATTGAAATACAATCTCAATGACCGTAGCAAAGTAATTATTTATTTAGCAAACCAAAATAAAATTACGACTGATTTAGTAAACTGCTACGGATCCAATGTTGACACAAGAAGACGAAAGGTCGACAAAGGGCGTTTAGGTTTTCACAGCCTTATTCGCTATTTCTACGTTTTGTATTCAGTAAAAAATTCAAGTGCAAAATATGTACTTTGAAAGAAATTTCACTAGATTTATTAGAAATATTGGATGAAAATACTTCAAATGTTTATAGATAGAATACTAGCTAGAACAAAAATATTTCCTAACAAACTAACAACCAGCTTTTTAAACGAATGCCGTCGTTTTAGTTCAAATACAACTAAACTTATGTAATTTTCTTACAAAAAATTGAAATGCAGAAATATATCATGAATCATGATTACATTTTCTTCGAAACAACAATTTGGGGGCATTGGGGGGGGGGGGGGGTCATGAGCTCAATGTAGTTAAAGGATTGGTTTCCAAAATTTCACTTTTTCCAGGCTTGCTTCTTGCTTCGAAGTCCCCCAGCTGATCGCCGAATCTTTCTCCGCTCTTCATGGTGATTTCTAGCATCCTCGCGAGCATTTTCTCTCTTTCTCTGTAAAATAGTAGCGAGCAAATATTAGATATTGATTTCGAACAACAAAATTAGTCCAATTTGTTAACTGGTTGGGAAAATCATACCGATTTCATCTTGAATGTCATTTCCCTACTACCGAGAGGACCCCTCGATTTGATTTCAGATGTTCTTTCCGTAGCCAGACGCTCCCCAAGGCTAATTCTGCAAGCGAAATAGAAATGATTAAACTGCGAAAACCCAAAAACTTTAAACAAAATAGAATAGAACTTGGAAAGAATCTTACTTGGAGTTCCTCGTTTTGCCTTTGTCATTGAGGTCAGACAATTTGAAATCTTCTCCAGGCTTAATCTCATAAAACTTTGGCTGAGCATTATCTTCATCCCTGCGAGAATATCTTTGCTCGTTTCGGATTTTCTTTCTAGCCTCTTGAACATCCTTTACCCAACTGCGTTCATCATCAGAAGAACTATCACTGTCATCGCCTGATGACTTGTGCTTATTTTCGGCTTCTTCCTCCTAAAATGTAGGTGGACATTGTTAAGATTGCAAGTGTAACTCACGAAACCAAGTTTGGCCATAAAGAAATTTCAGTATTAGTTACCTCGACATGAGCAAATACGGATTCCAACTTTTTAATTTTCCTCTTCTCCAAGCTCGAGACGACAGGGTTGAGCAACCTACGTTCCAACAATAGGATTATTAGCGTGGTTTTTTCAGTAGTTAACTCATGGTTGGGAATTTCTGTATGAGATAAATTTATTGAACCGCACCTGTATTCGTCAGCACCTTGGTCAACTTGAAAGTCTGGGTTCTCAAACATAACTTTGAATCGCTCATCCTCCATCAGATTTCCAGTCTTTTTCTTCGTATTTACAGGCTGACCCATGAGTTTGATGGCCAACTCTTTGTTCACTTTTGGCAAAGTCTAAAACATAAATAATAATATTAATATAAACAAGTGTGGCTCAGCTTGGACTTCGACTAATGCTACAATAAACTTACGCTCAGCTTGAGTCTGCTGGTTCTCTGATCTTGTAATTTCTCTCGAATCTTTCGTTTCTTGTATTCGTCGAACTCGAATGGCTAAGCAGGACAAAAAAAAACAATGTTTATTACTGCAATAATCGGAATGAATAAGTAGTTGCAATTTATTCTACCTGCACAGCAGTTTTGGCCTTGCGGTAAAGGCGCATATCCATGAAATATCCGTGCATGTAAGCGCGCAGTAAATTAGTTCCGACCAAATGGCCCAAACCAATGTCGTGAAGTTCTCGTTCAGTGATAAATTTGTAGTCGTCGTACACGGTTTGTACTGCTGTCTCCTCCAATTCTTCTGTGAAATTGTCCAAGAAGGCACACCAGCGTGGAGCGGGTCCCAAACTCTAGTCATACAAAAATTAAGAAAACAGTGAAATAATATTTCTGGATTTATCAAATTTCTCAAACGTTTTCACTCACAGGAATATAGTACGGAATAATTTTCTTGTCATCACTAGCCACGAAAAGCATTCCCGTATTTGGTACCACACATAAATCGTTGAAATCGGCTTCTTCTTCAACAGCCGTCACTGGCTTTCCCTAAATAAAAGATAGTGAAAATTTCGATCCTGTAAAATTTAAACTTAGCAAGAAATTTAGTTATCCTTACAGTTTCCTCCTCCCAAATCTTGACAATTTTACTATCCATTGAAATCACAAAGTTCTCGGACCGATGGAATTCAATGTTTGTGATTGGTAAGGAATAGTAGTGATCTTTGACTAGTAATGGTTTTCGTGATCGAATGTCGAACAAGAGGATTTGACCAGTTGCAGTTCCCACACCCAGTGTAAGGCCATTCTTGAATTTGAGGGATGTGATTGATGGAACTCCAATGAAACTGTTGAATAGAATGCAATTAAAATTTCGAATAAATGCCGAGAATTAGAATAGAATTCGTTTAATTTTTACTTACTCTGTATCTTCCGTTATCGCACTCAAGGCAACATCTAGAACACCAGCTCGTTTGTGTGTTCTAGGATCCCATGCTTCGACCCGTCCTTCCTCTGTGCCTAGAACTAACAAATTGTGGACGGGGTTGGTGCTGCAACGATTGATAGCAGCCGCGTCGGTTACGAGCGGTGTCATGAAACGTCCAAGCTCTAGATTAATTCTGTAAGCTTCGTTGCTGACTCCAACCACAAAAAGGTCGCAGGAGGGAGCATGATAGGTCAAGTCTCTTCCGAATTTTGGTATTCTGAGTCTGTGATACCTTCCAAATTGGGCGTGAAATTCGACATATCTGTCACTCTGGAGAAACACTAGCTGCAACCACAAAACCAAAAATGAAATTAGAGCCGCAACGCAATGAACATAAAAATAACAGTTTTGCCGGAAATATCCTCGAGCCTACCTTGCTGTAGTCTTGGGACAGTATTTGAAACTTGACAACTTCAGAATCGACACATCGTTCAAATTTCATGGACATATTTTTGACGTCATAGCATTTTACTCTGGGTTTGTAAATGCCAGTAGCTAATATGTAGTCTCCGTCGGGAGACATTTGGACATTGCTGGTCACATTAGGCATTTCAAAATCTTGAATTAATTCAATGCGTCGTCTGGTCTCTGCACTCTTTAATAGTTTTTGTTTCTTCTTGGCTGAGATCCACTAGAATTTAATTTGATGATAAATATTAGATTGGCGACCAGCAATACGAACGACAAATCAAACCGAATTGAGCTTACGTCCGGAAGGGCTTTCCCAGCGCTAAGGTTGTAAATCTTAACGTCATTAGTGCTGCAGGACTGCATGGCGGGCTCAATTGGGGAATGGGAATAATGTGAAACAATAATAAAATGCTTCAAATGTAGAATTTGCTATGTAATGCTCGTTCTTGATAATCACCTGGAGAAAAAGGAAACGGCTGCTGATTATGATAATTACAAATTAACAAATAAGTATCGTTCCACAAATAATAGGACAACTCGGAAATTCAAAACTTGGCTAATAGTGTGTTAGACTCATCGACTTTAAAATCGAGAATCTTCTCTAATATACATGTTTGCATGTAATGCCACTTCATCAAAATAATCTGAGTGAGAGTTGAATCGATTCTTATTCCAAAACCCTACATTTCCGTGGACCATTTTGCCAATCTTTGGAAATTCGCAGTGCAAAATTAAGTATGAATGCTTTGCCCTTCTTCAGACAAATTCTAGTCCTAGCTACACCTGGTATCCGTATCAAGTTAAAAGAAGCCTAGAAATATGTGAAGCTTGCACGAAATACAAAACCGTTTGAGAAAGTAAATGATTGTTTTCTACAGTCACTCTTTGTTTTTGTAGACCAAGTTGTCTCACCACAACTGGTTTCGGCTGCGTTTATTTAAAAAAAAATATAATGTAAATGTCAACACTGTTTGGAACTGCAACGGTGCAACGCTTGGATCAAGTCGGCCAAGGCAATTATTGTTTTACAAAGTGAGTAGTGCCTGAAAGAGTGTCAATTCTCGTATCCCACTTGAGCAACGATTTTGAAGTAAAAGGTCAGCTCCTGCAGCACTCGGCGAACACTCGACCGCCACATTCTCAAACAATACCTTATTAGCAATAATTGGCAATAACATTTTGTTAACCTAATTTGAAAAAAATCACGAAACACGACTCTTGGTAACGACCATGTCGACCAAGCTATTATAAATTTTTAGTTATTTGTTTCAGTCATCAGGTTTCCAGAATTTCCGCTTCTTTTGCGGCGGGCCACTACTAGAATCTTCATGTTGGTTTGCTCTGCGTTCCTCATTTTGCCGCTGACCTGTACTTGACCGATTTTTTTTGCCTTGACCTTTCCAGTCTTTCTTCCAGCCGAATCGTTTCTTTCCTGATCCTTCTCTCTTGTCTGGACTTTGTTTCTGTTTACTTAAACCACTTTTGCTTCTTCCTCCTCGACTTCGACCAGTAGTTTCATTTTTCTGTTCTTCCTCTCTGTCTCGGTCCTTCTTTTTCATAAAATGCTTGCCCAGAGTGCCAATCAGACTTCCATAAGTGCGAGCCATTTCTTCATCCGGAATGTCTTTCTCAATAGATTCTTCGGCTTCCTGTTCCTCATCTGACTCGTTGGCACCGGCATGAACTGCTTTCCAGATTCCTCGGCCAACGTTGTACTCGACAATTGGGTTGAATCCACCGTAGGACACTCTGCCAAAATTGAATCCTAGGCATTGGCTATAGCTCGGGACTTCTTCAACAATGGCAGTTCTGGAATCCACAACGGATTTTCTGATATGAACACAGATTTACAATTTTCTCGGGAATGAGCTCAAATACTGAGACTCAATTCTCGTAATGACGTATTTGTATATTTACTTTCTCAAACGGTATGCAAAGTTCGTATTGCAAGGGGAAACTAACTAAACTGCAACTAATACCTCACTAAACTAACTATCGAATTTCATTTGTAGAACTTACAATGCTGGGGTGGTGGTGGCTTCAACATTAACGTCGTCAGACTTTACGCCAGCGGAAAAATGTTGACGATGTGTTTTTTCTACCTTGTCTTTGTCCAATTGATCTTTTGTTTTTCTCATAAACTGCAAATCAAGTGTACAAATTGTGAATTATTAATTCCAATTAAACTGAAATATACTTCGTATGTAATATAAATCTGTGACCACACCTTCATGCCCAACACATGTTTACTGAGTTTAGCTCCAACCCCTTGCATGTTCTAAAAATACTTTCCACTTTCAATGAATTGTTTTAGCACACACCAGAATCCAGGAAATAAATTCAAAATTACAACAAAATCCCAAAATAAATTTTACATTCTTTTCTAACTTCACATTTGTAATAAATCGTACACGTAATTAAATCCCATAATACAAATAACAAATTGACACAAATTCCTGGAAACAAAACAAAATCACAGCACTATTGCACTGCAAAATACTAAATGTGCAAAATTTCTCAAAAATTTACTAGAAAACGAAAACGTGTTTGAGAACCACGCTTGCAAGCAACTTTGCCTGAAACTCGAGTGAATTTCTAGAGGCGCGGATGATGCAAAGTTTCCCACACAAGTTCACACGAGCACGTGGACTTCTCAACGTGCTCAGTGCTCTGCTCACAGATAGTCAAATGCCAAGGCCAAAATTTTTTCAGCATTGCATTGCATTGTGACGCATGAGAAGTTTTGAACTTCCTGCCATCTCCCGCCCGCACAAGCTTAAAATTTGCAATTCAATATTTTGGTTTCTAGTTTTGGTCTGGCTGCTGCTGCAGCTGTCAGTTTCAGCTTCAGCTTCAGTTTTTTGCTTTGGACTTTGCACCAAGGCACCACCTGGCTCCATGTGTTTTTTTCACTTTCACTTTCACCAAATCAAAATTAAGCTTTTTTAGTTGCAACTTGCAGCAATTATCACAAATTCAGCTCAGTGTGATTATTTCGTGGTGTTGCTCTTGCTGCTGTAATTGCGTTGTCTATGTTTTGATTTGCATGTGGCATGTGAGAAACAAGGTCAAGGTCGCTTAATTTTTGTCCATTGATTAATTATTGTCATCTTTGAACATATTTTATTTGCTTGTCAGTGTATGTCATCTATCTATCTGTATCTGTCTCTTGTTGGCTTGTTTTCTGAAATTTTCAATTATTGTTGAACGTATGGTGGAGTAGAATAAGTACATTTTTGCGAAGGACGGAGGTTTTCGCAACTTAACGTCGAAAGCAACTTTACATATCAAGGAATGAAAACAATGTGATATTTGATGTCCTTCCCCTGATTGGGTCTTCGGACTATTTAATTGACAAGTGTTGACATGTCGAGGCCGAGGCCATCGTCCACGAGTTCTGCGGCCGACGTCAACTCAAATCTTCGGACTATTCATAAACGTAAGCTTCTTCAAAGTTTTAGTTGGGAGTCAAAGAACACAATTGTTATATTCAATCGTCATTGTAGATTCCAATTAATGTCATTTTGTTTTTTTGTGAAAACAGATGCGTTCACTGATGGAGCCAAATACTGTTATACTGCCCTCGCTGCCCTGTCCCTTCGTCAACTCTATGTGGATGACCCAGTTCATCACGACTACGCACTTTCCGTCATCCGAGGTTTGAGAGTTCACCTGGATCTTCCTCGTCACACAGATCACGTCATGACGGCCTTGTTCCGGGGTGAAGGAGCCCAGAGTGGCCAAGTTTACGTGGATTTGGTCCGCTATGAGGGCAAGGCCTACTCATTTTTCATTGTCAATGATCTAGTCTACTACGTTGTTCAGCGAGGTCAGTATTTTCTTTTCGTATTGTGATATTCAATATTACGAAATGATTTCGAATTAAAATGTTGTATTCATTTGCCTTTCACGCCTCGCAGGAGTGGCGTCTGGTAATTCTATCACACATACACTCTACGCTAGTCATCAGTATACGTGTCGTAATCGTTGTAATTTATTTGGTATTCCTTAACAATTCCAGGCATGTACGATTCCAGAGCAAGGGCTCTTATTATTGGAGTGGCTAAATTTCTGAGCATTCGGTCATCACTTGTTGAAATAATGGAAGAATCTGCTGTCAAATTCCTGATTGATGAGCAAACTCCCAGATCACCGTGAGTTTATTGAATATCTTTCTAGGATATTTCGATGTGTCAATGCCGGAATTTGTTATACAGGGAGGACGAAAAAGAAACTCTTAAGAGACAGAAAAACCGAAAAATTAAGCGATATGCGCTGGTTGGTCTAGCTACTTTGGGTGGCGGTGCTCTTCTCGGCCTAACCGGTGGACTTGCTGCTCCTCTTATTGGTAAGAGTGGTTTGAGAATATCTAGAAAAAGTTATGAATTTCCTATTTCGTGACATGAAACTTTACATTGTGAAATTAAACCAAATTTCACATCAGGTGCTGGTGTCGGGAGCGTCCTTGGAGGAGCAACTGCTGCAGCCCTTGGATCAACCGCAGGTGCGGCAGTTATTGGATCTTTATTCGGAGTCGCCGGTGCGGGGCTTTCGGGATTCAAAATGCAAAAACGTGTCGGGGAAATTGAAGAGTTTGCATTTCGTCCTTTGACAAAAGTTGATTCCAAGTGAGCACGGTTATCTCACAGCAAAATGCTAAATCAGATAGCTGCGTTCATCGTAACTGATTTTGATTGTGACTGATAATTTATTAATTTATTTTTAGACATCTGCATATCGCAATCGCAATATCGGGATGGTTGAACGATACATTTGGCGAGAGCGGGTTTTGGGTTCCTTGGAAAAACCTACACATATCTCAGGAGCAGTATTGTCTTATGTACGAGTCGCAGTATCTTTTGGAACTAGGGCGAGCGATGGACTACCTTGTCAGCTTTGCTGTGTCTATGGTAAGTATTAAAATTTATTTATTTAAGACGTTTGATAATTGATAATAATAATATACGTTTGATAATTATAGGCTGCTCAAGAAGCTCTAAAACTAACAATTCTCTCAGGTGAGTGAGAATTAGCCACTAACATCATTGTTGCATAAGTCATGGATGAACGAAGATATAGTTGTTTTCCACATATTTTTGAAAATACATTTTAGTTTACTTATTAAAATTGAATTATATAACTTTCAGGGTTGATAAGTGCTATTGCTTGGCCTGCTTCGCTTTTAACATTAGCATCTGTCCTAGACAATCCTTGGGGAGTTTGTTGTCGCAGGTCAGCACAAATAGGCCGAAAACTGGCCGACGTTTTGATGAGCCGCACGCATGGAAATCGTCCCGTAACTCTTATTGGACTGTCCCTCGGAGCAAGAGTTGTTTTTTACTGTCTTTTGGTAACTTGACATTTTTTCTCAATCTTAAATTCGAAGCTGAACTTTGGTTACTTAATCAATGCATATAATTTGTTCCATAATTTAGGAATTAAGTCAGCGGAAGGGTTCTGAAGGAATTGTTTTAGACGCCATCATGCTTGGTACACCTGTTAGTGGTCGAGCAACGAACTGGAGTACGTTGGCAAGAGTTGTTGCAGGAAAGATCATCAACGGGTACTGCTCTGGGGATTGGCTTCTGAAATTTTTATACCGAAGTACAACAGGTCATTACAGGTTAGTATATTTTAACACCACAAACTCATCGAGTCGAAATTTTGAGTATTCAAGTGTAGTTCTTATAAAATCAGGATTGCTGGACTTGAACCTGTGACATGGACGCATCCACGAATGCATAATGTCGATCTTAGCTCTGTGGTGACAGGTCATATGGACTATGCCGTGAAACTGGACGAAATATTGATATCTTTGGGATATGGGCGTGACCAGGGTGTACAATGTCAACTAAGAAGGTGTTCTTCTTTTAATAGACTTCGGGAAGCGGATCACGGGGCTACACTCAATCGTAGAGCCTCGGTCGACTCATTCTTCGTTCAGAAGAATATCATTCCAACTACATCAGTGCTAAAATGATTCCAAAGATCTGTATAAGATTTCCACACCAGTCAGTATTACAAAATAGACTTAAAGGCGCTTAGGCTAGTTCCAAGTTTTTAAACGTAATGATTGAATAATCGAAAAGCATATCTTTTTGAATCGAACGGAGAGTTGTTCTCTCCAAAGTCAACTTTCCTTCCTTTTTTATTTGAAATACGGTGAACAGGAACTAGTCGTTGGAGGGGTTCAATGTTATTTATTAGGACAAGAATAGATAGCACCTTATTGCAAGGACCCCTCACCAATCAATATAAGGCAAAATAAAAATGCTTCGAAGGTAAATAATCTTCGCAAGTCGAGTCGCGGATCGCAGGAGATACTGAGAATCGAATTGAATGTAAAACCTCGTACATTGATATTTTTAGAAAACTCTTCCACTATCTGTGTACTGTCTGTCCTACCTCTTCCAATAGTGATTCCTATTTTCGTAAAACGCTTGTAAACGGTATTCTGCCAAAAGTATCCTACATACATGAAATCCAAACATATCATTGGAATGCCTTACGAAGGTCTGAGCAAAGAGGACTTGGTAAGAAATATGAATCCTTCACTTGCGCAATGTGGCGGCGTCAAAACTACTAGTATTTACACTAGGCCAACTATTAACTATTATGAAAAAAAAGTTTTCTCTAAACTCAAAAAAAAAGTGCATTAGGAACTAGGTAGAGTACAAAACTAAATCCTCATTGGGTAAGCAATTGATGTACTGATTGTCGGCATCTCTGCTTTCAAAAAACTATCAAACGTACTGATCTAAACTAGAGCTTGTTCTACTAACTCAAAACTTAGCTACTATTCAGCTGAATTTCCTGACGCCGCCCTGCGTACGCGTAGACCTAGGCGCAAACGTAGCAGTTCACAAAATTAATGTGAGTCGTAGTTAGTGAATCGTTGTATTTAGAAGTGCTAGTTAAGTATATGTATGCCAGAGTCAGAGAGTTGTGTATACCTTCAAAATCATATCAAGTTTATGTGTATGTAGAGTTGGCCAAATTAAGTCCACAGGTTTCTGGTTGATAGAATTGGTGCTGCAATACAACCGTAGTTATACATTGGTTGGAATTGGAATTAAAATAGTATAAGTGTAACCTGTTGTACCTCACTAAATGTTAGCAGACTGTAATAGAAATTATATGTATTACCGGAGAAATTTAGTAAAATCAGAAGTGTTCTCGTGATGCTCTCAACTTTTTCAAAGACAATTTAATGCGAATATGTTAATATGCTACGTTCAAGTGCGTAATTTGTTATGACCTCTTCCGATTCTCTAGTAATCATTCAAAAATCATTTTACCGAATTTTCCAAACGTTACATTTTGAGCTCTACACGTATTTGGGGTAGAATTCCATAAAAGTGAAATTGAAATGTTCACTAATATCGTTTCCGCTTTAATTAGTGATAGTTCTCTTTTTGTTTCTATGCAGCACGTCCATTTTCGCCAACTGTGAATAGTGTCATCAGCTGACTGTGACAGAAAAAGGGTTGATGATCTTGGGTCAATCAATTCGAAAAATGTGAACCCTCCTCGAAATTCCAGTCTTTACTACTACTAGCAATAAACGCATTCACAAAACACGTTTGGCAGTGCCTTTCATTTATTCATTGAGCAGATTTTGCTCAAATGTTTCATTCAAGTCAAAACTTTTAAATTAGACTTTAAGCTTCGGAAAAGGCAATAATAATATTGTTCGCATTTCTCAACCTTTCAACAAGCCAAATATTTTAAATCAGTTTTGGATCTTTGCAATGGACGATGCAATAATTCATCAACTAACATCTGTATTTATTCATCCAACAAAACAAATTACAAAATTATTACATCGTTGGTCATCAAAACAGACAGAAAAACAAGAAAACAAAATACCAAAAAATACTGAAATAAAATCTTAGACACTGTTGACAGAGCATCCGTAAGGGTGTAATGACTAGAGAAATCCAGGTGCAAGACAAAATGGCAAAAACGACGTGATCATCTAAATCTGCTTAATCGCCATCACGATTTGTGCGGAAAAGTGCCTCGGGTTTGGTGTTGTTTCCCTTCTTCTGAGGAACTCGGGGCGATGCCGGATCGACTTGGCCTTCGGGGTTTTCAAACGACGCAGGTGTTGCAAAAGAGATACGCCATATCATATCGGCATGCTTTAAAGTACGCCGACATCAGTGCTTTGGCGGAACTTATTCTTGAAACTTCTGCGAGCAAAAACAGTTTGTCAAAATAAGTGCTTTATTCTAAAAATTCAAGAAATTTGGACAGATCCTGACTTACTTCCAACATCCAGGAGCTCTCGCTACTTCTTCCGGCATTGGACGAAACTTTGCCGTTGAAACATTTTGCCTTGTCTCAACTTTGGCTTTTCCAGCCGATGGAACTGACTTTTTCGAGAGCGAATTTCTTCTCACCGCATCTGCAGCAAACTTTGCGGTCTTCCTAAGCCCAGTGTTAAATGGACTTACCATTTTGGCTAGAGTGAATTTATTGTCCGTGTTGCGTGACAACAATTCATCCCTGCGGTACCAAATTAGTAATTTACTGAAGACAAGTTTACTCACAATTTTGAAATGAACAACTGAAACACTTACTCTATCCTTCTACAGAACCAAAATGGAGTTTCTGCAATGCTAACCGGCACTTTGTGCTTATGTTTTCTTGCTACTTTTTTTGCTGCAAGATCCCACCTCGCTTGAAAGTCACGACGTGACATATGAAACGGATAGTCCGGATCCTCCGGAACGGGACTTCCTCGGCCGTCGTGACGCAAATAACGGCAGGACTTTGTATCAAAAGATGATGAGTCGCCATCACTCTCGATGGCCTGATCCCTGCAATAATTTTAAAAATTTAAAGTTTTTTTTCAGATATTATGACAATGAAGGAACATCTGTAGGATTCGAAAAATTGGACTTACTTATTGGTCACGGAAATCATAGACGGGTGTTGTTCATCGCGCTGCTGTTCAATAACAGAACTCGGCACGATCTGATTCTTGGAACCGCCTCGAACAGAGGCACATGAAATCAAAGGGTTCACTGGAACTTGGCGTAAAACAAAGGAATCCGTTCTAGGGAGTTCGACATGTCCAGCAACCATACCGTCGTCCTCAAATCGTGGGCCCTGAGCAGAAAGGAAAGCCTTCTCTTCCTCACAGTCCCTGGAAGAACAAAAATCTCAATAACTTTTCAATTCACGATTTCTTTTTGAAATTAAGGTTAGCAAGTACTATTTATTCATACCCAACAATGGCTTTAGTACCCAAGAAAGGTTCTTCAGTTCCTTCGACTTCACTGAAAGCTGCAGTTGTGTTAAACCCCGCTTCCTCAGTCAAGGATTCTAAAGTACTAAAAAATGACCAAATTGCAATCTGTTAGTATGTTCATTTTTTTAGAAGGGCAGACTGTGACAAGTGTAATTTTCTTTTCATACCTGTCAATAGAACACAAAGCAATTTCTTCATCTTTGTCACCTTCACCAGAAGATGCAGAATGATTCCCCTCGTCAGAATCGGAATACGCTGAATCGCTACAAATTCTACAAAGCGTTTAAAAATTATTGATTTCTAAAATTAGCAAAAAGCCAAAGCAAATAGAAAATTGTCCGAATTGAAATCAAAACCATACTTTGGAGACACGAACGGATCATCGATCGCGGATTCTTCATCCGACTCGGGGTCAAAGGCAAACTCATACTCAATCCTGATTTGAAAAATGTTCATGGGGTTATTGCATTTCTAATTCTGAAAAAAGCAGGAACGAAATAGACTTACTCTTCATCAGGATTTTCAGGATTGACTTCAATCGGAAGACGAGATTCACTCAGACTCTCTGCAATTGCTTCCGGGGTAAAGGAAGTAGGCGATTGACCACACTCAGGAACCAGTGCATCAGCAATATCCAAAATTGTTTCTTCATCTAAACTCTCGGCAACGACCGAACTAAAATCAAATTATTCGTGAATGAATTTAATTATGGCTAACCGAATTTTTGGAAAATGGGTAGGCTTGACGTCGCTCTAGCTGCAATAAACATTCTGCAAGTCAAAGTTTACCATTTGTCGCAATGTTTCGTCCGCGGAAGGACTTTGGAATTCGCCGATTTAATTTGCTGAAGTTGAGATGAAGAAATGGCAGGATAGATTTTGGCGGAATATTTTTTGGACATTACTGG
>JAQGCM010001828.1:0-13356 GCA_034699705.1 Hymenaphorura dentifera
TACAATTTTACAATTATCCAATCATTTCACTCTCTTTCGTGCATGCACAGTAATGCTGCTTTGCTGCATTTTATTATGTAATATTACGGTTCACCTTGTAATCTTATTGTGATTTTTGTAGGACTTTGGCTGACGTGAATTGTGACGGCAAAATGGACATCAATGAATTTAGTGTTGCTTGTAAACTAATCACAATGAAACTCCGGGGGTTTGAGATTCCACCAACTCTTCCTCCATCCCTTAAATTGGTTTTAGCTAGTACTGGCACCGCAACTCCTAACGCCAGCGTGACTCCAATCATGTCGCCGTCAAGGTCAGGAATAATGTTACCTCCCCCAGTTCCACGACCCACTCCAAGCAACAATGCAGCCGCTGTAAACCTAGGAATCGGCATTGTCAGTCCTCCTTCCTCAGGGATCTCTACGCCGCCATTAATCATGCCAACCCAGCAACCGTCTGCGATGATGATGCAGGGACTCGCAGGAATGTCTTCTATGTCTGCTAATCCACCAAATTCGTTGGCCCTCGGTTCTCAAGGGTTTCAAAACTCTGGTTAGTTCTACAAGCAATGAAACATAAAACATTGGATTGAAATGGTTGGTGTTTTGTCAATGCTGTCGAAAGTGAGTTCTTATTTTGAATTTTAATTATGCAGGAGTAATGCCGAGTGCTCCCGCTCAGGAAACTCTGGTCAGGTCAATGTCCATAACTAGTCAAGAATCTGCGTAAGAAACAATTTTGGAAATACAATATTGAATTTGTAAAATTTAAAAAAATAGATTTTACGGATTTTAACTATAATGTTCTTTCTGAAATTCAGACATGGGTTTGATTTCGACCGAGGTTCACCTTTAATGGAATGGGCCATCCCAAATCCTTCTCGACTAAAGTATACTCAGCTTTTCAATCAAAACGATAGATCAAAATCGGGCTTCTTGTCGGGTGTTCAAGCAAGAAACATTTTAATCAGCACTGGCCTTCCTCAGCCAGTACTAGCCACGGTTTGGGGAATGTCGGATTTAGACGCAGATGGTCGTCTGTCTAGTGAAGAATTCATTCTTTCCATGCATCTGTGTGATGTTGCCAGGCAGACCGGTCGTCTCCCGCCAAAACTCCCGGCCGACCTTGTTCCCCCCTCCTTTCGGACCGGAAGTCGAAAACAGTCAATTAAAAGCATTCCGGGGTCCATGACAGTGTCTGGACAAAATACGGGTTCAAACACACCAAGCATGGAGCCTGAACCCCTCATGTCTCCTGGTACGTGATTTTGAATATGGGCATAGTTAAAGTAGTCGTACCAAGTGTCAGCTGGACTAAAATATATATTATGTAATTTTCAAGGTGGGACGTCATTTGAAGACAGAAGAAAACAAAACTACGACAAAGGACAGGCAGAGTTGGATCGCCGCAGGAAGGTCTTAGAAGATATGGCGACCCGAGAGAGGGAGGAACGCCAGAGGAAGGAAAGAGAAGATTACGAGAGGAGCGAAAAACAAAGGTAGGGCGGGATCTCATAGAATCGAAGACTAAATTTTTATTTTACCTTGAATACTCAAATGGTTGTTAGAACGATTAATTCCTCTTATAATTTGTAAAATAAGTATTGCCCTAACGCTTTCTTGTGTTCTTCAAAACAGACTTGAAATCGAAAGGAGAAAACAAGAAGAAATGGAATACCAAGCAACCCTAAGGCGGGAGCAAGAGGAGCGGCGAATGGAAGAACTCCGGAAATCTGAAGAACAAAAGGAATCAGCACGTAAAGAGATGGAACGTCAACGTCGTACAGAAATGGAAGAAAACAAACGCCAGGACCTTTTAGCTCGACGGCAGAAGGAGCAAGAAGAAGTTCTAAGGCTAAAAGGAGTCAATCATGGATTGGGACTTGAGCTTTCCCAACTGGTACGACCAGATTAAATCTACTTTAATTTTTTTGGAACTAGCTTAACTGGCTAGCCGCGTTTCTATCTGTCGTCTTAATTCTAACAAACCGGTTCTCTAATTAAATAGGCGGACAAAGTGAAGGAACTCTCTGGAAAAATAACAGAGACTCGAGTGGGCGTGTCAAGCGTAAAGTCTGAAATCGACGGGATGAGAACGAAAAGGGACACTTTCATGAATGACACTTCTATGCTCAAAGCTCAGCTCAAAGATCAAAATAATCGAATGCTTCATGCAGCTCAGGAAAAGATTCGAGTTGAAAAGTTGGCAGCTGAAAGTGAAGTTAAACAAATCAGCTTACGACAACTCAGAGAAAAGTTACAAAATATGAAGGAAGAGGTGAATTTCTTTTCTTATTGTTCTCACCAACAGAGCAACAAGTTTGCATTTGTGTAGGATTACATTCAGAAGATGTGTTATCCAAAAGTTATAATTAATACTGGTTTGAAGTTTGACTTTTGGTAATAAATTTCTTTCCTCCATTTTTAGTTAGCAAAGAAGCAAGGCGACACTGACATTGCTGGACACGAGCTAGACGAGTTGAAGTCGACCTTATCGAATTTGATTGACAGCTGCAAAGTAATTTACGAAGACTACAGGGTCAAGCGAGAGGACGTAATTGCTGTGCGCAAAAAACATCACGCAGAGTTTGACTACAATGCGGCCTGGGGCTCTACGAAACCAGCATCGATTCACGACAGTCATTTGTCTCCGACGGGCACGGTCACTTACCGTGCACTCTACGATTTTGATTCCCGGAATCCAGATGAGCTCAGTTTTATGGCCGGAGCTATTATTCAAGTCAGTCTTAACATAATTTTTAAACACGCAAACCTCTGAAGCAAAATTTCACAATTTCTAATTAATTCTGGTACTCAGCGAAATGACAGCGTTGTTCCAGACCCTGGTTGGCTTTCCGGCTGGCTGGACGGCAAAACAGGTTGGTTCCCCGAGTCCTTCGTCGAAGTTCTTCCAATGGACGAGTCGGAGTCGGCACCGACACCGAGGCAAATGTCGATGGACGCTCCTGTCGTCTCTCAGCCTTCTGTCGAGATTCAAAATTACGATGGTGACGGTGAATATTTCGTAGCACTGTACCAGTACGACTCTGCAGAGCCGGGTGACCTACCGTTCGAGCCTGGAGAAACAATCCTTGTGACCCAATCAACAGGGGACTGGTGGACAGGGTGCATTGGGCAGGATCGGATAGGGATCTTCCCAGCCAATTATGTTGCCAAAGCTGGTGACGCTGTTGATGCACATGCAGATAGTAATGGAGATCCATCAGCCTCTGCCGTAGTTCAAGAAGTGGTTCATAATAACTTTACAGCTGCAACAATCTCAGCGGATGAACCCAGTACGAAGCATGCACTGCCGTCGAAGACAGCTTTGCAACCTTTTGAAGAAGCAGAGATCAAACGAGAAATGAGTGAGATTACAATGGGATCTGCGCCACCAAAATCACCAAAGGCCGGTGGTAGGTCGAAAAAGTATGAAATCGCAACCGTACTGGCAAATTACGTTAGCAGTGGCGAAGGGCATCTCACATTGACGCGAGGGCAGCTCATTACTGTCAGAAAGAAATCAGCTACGGGTTGGTGGGAGGGTGAACTCCAGGTCAGTTTTAGCCACTTAAATTTTTGGTACTTAAACCGCAAAGAGAAGTTAACGTAACAATGTTGATTTTTATTCACCAGGCGAAGGGGAAAAAACGGGAAATTGGTTGGTTTCCGGGATCATACGTCAAAGTTCTTGGGCCTGGTGGTGGTTCTCGACAATCATCTTCTCGGACTACGCCTATTCCGTTTGATGAGATTGAAATGCCCGAAACCGTGGCTCCGATCTACACTGACAACAAAGGTCAGATTGCAATAATTAGTAAATTAGTTGAATATTATGTGCGAAAACTAAATATTGTAATATTGATTTGAAAGTGAGCTAAATATTTTTGGTTATTTTTGCAGAACAAGTCATTGCCCTTTACCCGTACACAGCACAAAACACCGATGAACTGACCTTCGTGAAAGATGACGTTATCACTATAGTATCCAAAGACGAGCCTGACTGGTGGAGAGGTCAGCTCGGAACGGCTTCAGGTCTCTTTCCGGTCAACTATGTTCAGCCTTTGTCTCAACCACTTTCACAAAATAATCAATGTAAGTTGTAATTTTTTTTTAATTTGAATTATGAGAACGATATTCGAATCAAAAGTCGTCCAACTATTTGAATTTGAACCTTAAGCATTTTTGTACCCGTGCATTCTATTCCTAATTTTATATGAACATTGAATTAAATTATGGTAGGGAACAGTTTTCGAATAAGTGAGAATGAATAGGGCGATACTACTCAAGCACCCCACTTAAAGAATAAATCAATTCAAGGTTGGACAGGTTTACCCATTTGTTTCGTATATATTCCTTAAATTTCCTATTGCATTATATAAGATTCGTCCAAAGAAATTATTCAAAAATACATCCATATCGTGTAGAACAATTGACTGTTTCAAATTAAAATCACTGTTTTTTGCTATTTGTTGTGTCGGTGTTGCACGTTACAGTAAGTCTTGTGGCCTTCATTTGAAGAAAAATGGCTTAAGATTTTTGTGTATTTTTTGTATATCTTTGAATTTTGGCTTGCCTTTGTAAAAATTTTGAATTCGGTCTGTAGTTAGTTTAGAAGAGCTAGTTGGCTTGATTAGTTTGGGCTTGCGCTTGTATGGAGGTAGGCACAGTATGGTTTTGTTGAAATTACTTCAAAAAGTTAAGCGTGGCTCTTTTCTTTAATGACTATAATCATTTGAGACCAGAAAGAAGAAACTGAATAAACCTCCCGATCAGACTCACTTATTCGCGATATTAATTTTGAAAATTTCCCTACGATTTACGCGTAGAGAGTTTCAATTTATTATTGAACGATAGTTCTGAGGCTAGCCTAATTTCAACGACCTGACACGGTATTTATTAAACTATCTCAAAATTGTGATTTTAATTTGAATGCTTTTCTGCACCTGTTTGGGCGACTCTCCAACCGAATCACAATCTTGCTACTAAAGACTCAAATTTTGCTGCCTCAGCATTTATTTTTCCCTGACAATTTTTTTTATCTGATTCTCTATCCTGATCTTGTTTTATTTGTTTCTTTTTTCTGTTTAGGAGATCTGTACTGTTCCTACCTATCTGCTCTACTCTGAATGCCCCTTAACTAAAAAGCATTTGGCTAATTGGCTTGACCACGACCACCCGCCATCCTTATTACAAGACAGAGAGACAGAAAGGAGAGATTGACCCGGAGTAGTAAGACGTCCTCACATCGATTCCAACAATCAAATCAATCTAGTCTTTAAAGGAACAATAATAATCAATAATATCCTTATCTTGTTTGTGGGCGACACAGTGTCAGTTTAATGTAGTGGTTATACTAGTTTAGTTAGAACTGAAGAAGGTCTCCGAAAGTGAACTAAATTATTTTGCATTGCAAATGACATTAATGACAGCAAGTTATAATAAGTATTTCAGAACAGAGCTCATGTAACATTTACCTTTGTACTCTGGTGATATTTTGTTGAATTTGGATTATTTAGTTGATTCGATAATTATTTGTGAGCTTAAGATATCCCTAGTTCAAATCGGGAACTGACACTTCTTAATTTTATTGTTAAAGAATATTTTTTAAGCGCTAATAGCGTCTTCGAGTGTCCTGGCCATTGTCGGCCTACTGAATTGACGGTAGCTTAGCTCTTTAGCTGCAGTTCAATAGTGGTTGAAAATTGTTACCGGTACCTAATTTTTCTAGACTTTGAGAACTGAGAATTTTTGTTTTCTGTATTTATGAATTTCACCAAAGAATGTGTAAATATTACGGATGTCAATGCATTTTGAATAGTGGTCTGGGTTTAGGCTGCAAGTTGCCACATTCGAAGTTGAGGTAATAGGGCAAGGAACCTAACTCACATTTAGTTTAGCTACCAAGGATGTTATTGCTGCGCTAACTGAACTGTATTTTAATTCGGACTCGTCGGAGTTCGTGCAACATGGTAGGCAGTGGGTATCACTTTAAATTTCTAGCATTGAAAATCGGTGGTTGGGCTGGGAGGTTGGGTTGGGCTTGAGTTGAGGCGAGGTTTGTTCAATAACAATAATTAGCGAATTGCGTAGTCCTTCTTGTAGTTCTACACCCTATTCTTCTGTAGGCAGTAGTTTTAAAAATAGTAGCGGTAGCGGATACTTTTCCAAAGGTGGGCAGGAATGCTTGAACGTTTCAAAAATGCCTTATTCGGAGGGTCAATCTAGTGAGTGTTTTAAACATTCTTCTGTCTTGTTCGTGATTTCGTGGTGATTTTCAGTTTCTTTTTTCTGCGATCCCCTCTCACGATTTGCCATGTTCTTGAAGCACTGCATAAAAAACTAAGAATTTTCATTTGATAGCATTGCACAAGCATCTGTGTTATTTGTTTTTGTCACTCATTGTTAATTAATATTATGAAAATTACTTGATATGTGTTACGGTCTCACTCGTTATCGTTATTATTGTACCTGTGCACATATGTGAGTATGATTATTGAAGGGTCGTTTTCCCATTTTTATTGTTGGACTGAGTAATTACATAATCTAGGCTAGAGAGCAGTTATATTTTGATGAACCCAAATATCTTCGGAATGAGCAGATTTTTATTGCTTTCGAATTAGTATGAAACATAGATCTGAAACCCTGAATCTGATGACAGTTGTAGTGTAGTGAACGGCAATTTTAGATTTAATTCGGTGTAGCGGAAGAATATTTCAAAATAGTGAGTTAGTACGAACATGAAACTGGTTTTTTCTTGTCCGGTGTAGCGTCAACCAAAGAGTTTGGGAGCTTAGTTAGACTCATTATTGGCAGTATGAATTTATCATCATCAAGGGAAGCATTTTGGCAATCTAGGTAGAATTCCTGATAGATTCGATTCGTGTTGTAATTTTTGTTTTAGAAATCTCATTGAATTAACTGTAAATATCTTATGCCAGTACTTTGCAAATCCCATTTAACCGGCACGTATCAACATTTGGACATTCCACGATGAAATGAAACGGTTCTGACAATGCAATTCGGCAGATATTCATGTTTATTGTTTGCTAACTGTATGGTCGATTTAATGAATTAGTATTGCGACTCAACCAAAACTGATTAGGTTAAGGTTAAGTTAGTTATTTATTAGTTAGTTGGTGCACACACCAGAAACGAAGCGTATTTATTTATTGAGTCAATGAACTATTTAAGGTTGAAGGAGACCCTTGTACTACTACCTGCAATAATTATTATTATCATAATCTCATCGTGTCGTTCGTATATTGTTGAATTCAATTAGTTGAACAAAAATAATAATCATCACATTCATTTGCGAAGAAATAGTTTGTGGAGTTTTCATTTCATTCTTGTTTTTTTATGTGATTGCTCATTTTGAATAGTCATCGATGGGAACAATAGGAGGAACAGCACTGCGAATGAAGATTTTGTGGACAATTGGTTGGACAACAGCACTAACGCGGAACAATTAGAGAGCCCTAATAATGGGCACGGTGACGGAGGGTACCACAACCAGTACCAGAACCAGAGTCAGATGGAAACAAAAGTTAAATCTCCAGTTATTCCTTACTCGAGCCCAACAAAGCCAACTCCAGCAACAATGAGCATGAATTTGAGCTTCGGATCTGAAGAGTACAAACGCCAGGATGCTATTCGGGAAATGGTCATCACGGAAGAAGCTTACATGACGGATATGAATGTTGTGAAAGAGGTGAGAATGTTACTTATAATTTACGATTTTGTGAAGCAATTTGCAACAATCCGTTCGTTTGCATTGTATAATTTAATTGGAAATGGATTGATGGATTTTAGTGTTTCATTGTACCGATGTACAACTCCGGTCTGCTTAATCACGACGAATTGACAGCTATATTTGTGAATTGGGAAGACATTATTGACAATAGGTATGTTTGACTTGTCCAATCCCTAGAATTCAAAAGATTTCAAACTCCAAATACGTACGTTGAACGAACGGTAGTTAGCTAATTCTCAGGATTTTCGGGACGCCCTATCTCTCCAATGTATCACTACTTGGCTATTCTTGTACTTTGTTTGGCTCACTCATTCATGTTTTTTTTCTCATTGACTGCAGTAATAAACTTCTGAAGGCTTTCTCCGTGCGAAATCGAACTTGCGAGACAGGAGTCATTTTGATGATTGGAGATATTTTGTGTCAACATGTAAGTACTTTTGTGATTGCATACCCTGAACCTTGATTTATGATGTACTTGTAATGTTGGAATGAAATAAAGCGATATTGTAAGTACTTGGACACTTTAATTGGCTTGTGTCGATGTCTAATAATTTTATGTTTTATATGACCTTTGTGCAGATGCCAGCCATGATGACCTATATCCGTTTTTGCAGTGCTCAACTTCGCTCCGCATCCTTCATACAGCAAAAAACTGAGAAGAGTCAGGAGTTCCGAGATTTCTGCAAACAATGTCAGTCACATCCGAAAACACAAAATCTGCCATTAAGTTCATTTCTAATCAAGCCGATGCAAAGGATTACGAGATACCCTCTGCTAATAAAAAAGGTAAGCTGGGAACTTCCTCAATTTTCCTGCTGGGGTAGCTAGTTGAATCTCTTATCTAATTTTTTTTGTTAGATTCTAGAACATACGCCTGAAAATCATCCGGATAGGCTAAATTTAGAGGAAGCACTTGGAAAAGCTGAAGAACTGTGCGCACAAGTTAACGAAGGTGTGAGAGAAAAAGAAAATTCTGATCGTCTGGAATGGATGCAAACGCACATTAGTTGTGAGGGTTTGGACGAGAGGCTTATTTTCAATTCTCTTACAAACTCTCTTGGTCCACGGAAATTTCTCCACCATGGAATTTTAAAAAAGGTTTGCGAGATTGTCAATGATTAGAATTAGAAGACAGGTGAAATGGAAACTGATTTTCTATATGACTTACAGACAAAAAGTGGGAAAGAGTTGATTGGCTTTCTCTTCAACGATTTCCTTTTAATGGCTATTCCAAACCGTCCCCTTAATCAAACTCAGTTTTCATTTGACAGGAACAGGAACCTGAAATTTAAAATGTACCGGAAGGTAAGCTGCCAGTTTTTCTAATATATGCATACAAGATGCACATGGTATAAAATTATGAACTCCATTTCTAGCCGATGTTTCTGAATGAAATCAACGTGGAAGATGAAGGACTTCCGGCTGAAAGCGAATTTATTATTGAAGTGGAAAAGAAAACGTACCAAATGTACGTGAGTGCTCCTGGAGTCTCAGAGAAAAGGCTTTGGATGCGAAACCTCAGAGAAGCCAAGCAGAAGAATCATCAAGTCGAACAACAATACTTGCAACGCCAACGATCAAGTAATTATTAGTAAAACAAATAATTTCGTAGCTTTCAGAAGGGCTCGCGTTTTCCCAAACTTACTCAATTTATTTCACTCTCAGAGGGTTAACTTCAACGAACGTCGCAAATAGTAAAAAATAATTATTGTCAACAAATCTAAAAAATTTGCCATATCCATTTCAGAAAAATCTAGTGTGGCCGGTAGATTACTTGTCACAGTCATGGAAGCCAATGCTCTTGCCGATAGGTCGAACAGCGGTAAGGGCCAACAAGGACTAAGGCCGGCCTAAATTTTGTGATTTTGGAGTACACAAAATCACTCGATTTACAACGGCAAGAATGGCATGGCATGGCATGGTTGTTGTGATATTCCTTACCTGTTCTTTTCGGTAGATTATAATTGCACATGACTGTTTAACCCGACTAATAGAAATTACTCGACAAGCACTTTTGGTTGAGGTGATTTTGCCTGCTTGCATGATTGTCATTGCAATAATCCTCAATTGCTCAATTTTTCTCTGTTGTAGTTCGACGCAGACCTGTTAAAGGTATTCTTAGGATTCGTGTAATTGAAGGCGTAGCTTTAGCTAACAGAGATCCGAATGGTACTTTTGATTTATTTTCTTCATCTGTTCTGCTTACACTAAACAACCAATGTGCTCACTTTCTGTTTGTTTCATTTCGTCTTTGTGTGCATGTTGTGTCCAAATTTCTTAGTTTGCACGTAAAAATAACTTTACGTTTGATCCAGAAAATAATTTATTTTTGGTGTATTCTACACTCAGGAAAAAGTGATCCCTATTGTGAAGTGAGTCTTGGGTCTGAAATTCGGAAAACAAATGTGATTCGTGGAACGCTCAATCCGAAGTGGCATGATTCAATGCAGTTTTCAGTCAAGGATCTTCATGAAGACATTTTGTGCCTTACTGTATACGATAAGGATTATTTCTCCCCCGACCGTAAGTTTTTCTTATGCAATTCAATTTTGTATCTTTGGGCAACAATGGCATCAATGGTGAGAATAATTACCTTAATTAATCTCTTTTTGATTGTTTAGAGTTTTTGGGGAGAACTGAAATCGGAATAGCAGCAATTCATGAAGAGACAAGAAATCAGAAAACACCTTGGGTAAAGACATTCCTGCTGCATGAAATTGAGTCAGGCAGTATCACAATAAAATTCCATCTACAGATTTTTGAGAGAGCAAAGTAGGTTTTGCAAGTTCCACTTTCATTCATTTCTTTCCAATTTATGGTTTTCTACTTAATTTGAGCAACGCTAGCTTTACTGCAGTTGTAATTTATCACAAATTCTCCATCCGGGTATTCCATGTCGTGTGTCGTGTTCACGTCCAAATGTGTGTGTCTTTAGTTTTTAGTAGTGTAACGTGCCATGATTAATTAACTGAATTAAGTTTAATGTCAAGGGTACATTGTAACAATGCAAGGAACTAGAGCCAATATTTTTTTAATTATTTAGTTTTGCCATTTTGATTTGCACTTAAATAATTGTGTACTTGTGATTTATTTGAGGTTTTTATATGATTCACAGTACACTGATGAAACAAAATGCAACCTGTGCCCTTTGCTAGTATTTATTTTAGACGGTTAAGTGGGAGTAAAAAGACGGAACTTTAGCTTTACACAAACACTGATATTTATTCACCGAATTCCTCGTCTTAAATACAAATCATTCATATCTTAATTGTAACGATCCCAATCTTGAGTCTCGTGCTACGTTTATTAGGTAACAGTAAAATGAAAAATGCACCCTTTGTCGTGTCGTGTTGTGTCATACTCGTCGTCATGTCTGAATAAATCAAAATCAATTCAAGCAATAGTAATATTGTCTGGCAATTCATTAGTACCACAAAAGCTGTTATCCCATCCATTTTGAATCTCAATTTGTGAGTAAATTGCTCAGTGCTTGATTCAAATCAGATGTTAGGGAATCAACGTTTTCGAGACCAACGGATAATCGAATGTAGCTATCCGTAATCCCAAGTTGCTCGCGTATGGAACGTGGCAATTCTGAATGGCTCCTCTTAGACCTGCAATTAGCAAAATTCAAAAAACTTTCCAATCTGAAAATTGAAAGTTCTAAAAATTGAAATTAGGATTAATTACGGGAGGTTAGCAATGCTGAAATCTGCTCCAAGTGAAGGTGCCCTTAAAATAACTTTTAGATTCCTCATAAATGTATTAGATTCGTCAAGTCCTCCATTCAAATAAAATCCAAGTGCACCTGAATGTCCGAATTGTTGTTTCTTGGCAAGATTATGTTGCGGGTGTGAAGCCAAACCTGTACATATGGATTAAGTGTTACTTTAAGATTTTTGCCACGATTGCTCAGAAGATGTTTGAAATTTTGAACCTGGATGAATGACTTTGACCACTGCAGGATGTGCTTCAAGAAAAAGGGCAACTTGGAGTGCAGTTTGTGAATGACTCTTCATACGAATTGGCAAAGTTCTTAAGCTTTGAATGACCATTTGGCATTCGAAAGGTGACAAATTTCCAGTCCCAGTAGCTGCAGAGACAATTTGTTTAAAATTGCAATGATTTAAACACTTGAAGGATTTCAATTTAACCTCCGCGAATCTTGAAAAGTTTGTTGTACAGTTTATCCGAATTCGTGGAAATTGATCCCATGAACAAGTCTTGGTGTCCACTCAAATATTTAGAGCAAGAGTGCAGAGAAATGTCAGCGCCAAGCTCCAATGGTCGCTGAAAAATTGGGGTCAGAAATGTGTTGTCAACTACAATCAAGATTTCGGGAAATATTTTCTTGGCATTTCTAGCGATTTCCTCAATATCGACGATTTGCAATGTAGGATTTGCGGGGGACTCGAGCCATACCATCTGAACAAAACGTCAATTTGTTATCATGGCATGACATATCGTGAAATTTAATGTGTATCGTACTTTTGTATTTTTATTGACAAGTGCCAAAATCTGTTGAGTCGGTTCAACGAAATCGTCGATAAAATCAACGGAGATGCCGAACTTTTCGAAACTTTTGATTACAGTGACGGTTCCGGCATAAATAGTTTTCATTGCAACAATGTGGCTGCCGCTGGAGAGAATCGTCTGCATTGTTGCATTCACAGCTGCACATCCAGAGGTGAATGTCAAACCTAAAAAACAAATTAGACCAAATTGTGTGTTTTGAATATCAGAATTTTCAAACAATTTAGAATTTAATTGTAGGATAAAGTCCTTACAATATTTACTGTCTTCCAGGCTAGCTAATCGTTGTTCGAGAAATTCTCTTGGAAGATTTCGTTCAGAATTCTCTGAACACTCCGATCTGCTGTTAGTCTGAAGTTTTGTAAAAAAAAAAAATGAGTTAATCATTTAATAAAATTTTAAATTAGAGGAAGTGATGAGTGAGGAGTGCAAATTTTTGCTTACCTCCTTGGGATGAATCGAAATCATTTGCAATCTGTTTAAGACTTTTGCTTCAAGGTCATCTTTTAGTATTTTCCAAACGCTGTTTTCGGTGGTCGGATAATCCATATTTCTAATTCTATACCTGCAACCCAAGATACCCAAAAACTTGCAACCTCTACGGCTCCGTATTTTTAGTATTATTCAGTTAAAAACGAATTCAATTTAACCGTTCATAAATCGTTTATAGATTTCATGCTTTCCTGCACAACTCTTCTGAATGAAAATTTGGAGTTGATTGATTATTGTCGTTAACCCTAACCTTGACCCAAAGCTGTAGGTCTTATAATATCGTAATTAAGGTCAACAGCGGTCATGTTTCTTGTGCTATCGAGCAACGGAGCAACTCGATCCGATAGACTATTGATGTTGCGAAACAAATCAAGAATTAGCCTACATTCTTGCACTTTGCCCAAATGCAAATTAAATACAGATGCATTGAGATGAGTGTTGTTTGAAATAATTTTTTATTATATTTCAACAGATTCAAATATAAGATAACGCCTGGTCCAAGTCTGCAATGAGACTAGCACTACTCTCAAGCCCAACGGATAGTCGAATGTAGTTATCTGTTATGCCCTGCTTGGCCAG
>JAQGCM010001829.1:0-13349 GCA_034699705.1 Hymenaphorura dentifera
CTGGAACTAACTGGAACTGACTTTTTGGGTTTAATTTAATTGAGGAACTGGAACTGAAAAGAACTGAAACAACACTACGACGGACATGACGATCAAGCCGAGGACAAGATTGGTAATAATGAGCAGAATATAGCCTCGGAGGAAGGCATTGGTCGCATTTGTCAAGATTTGAAGACATCGGCAACCATGCACCAATTGGCTTATAGAGCGCGAAGATTTGATTTGCCGGAACCTAAAATATTGACAAGGGAACCTGAACACATGTACATTCTCTCCAAAGCTCTCATAAGTTTTTCCATGTAGTTGTAGTACCATTCCCCCTGACCTCACAAGATTCAAAACTTGCCTGCTGAAATCAAGAGAATTACAAGGCCACTGAATTTCTGGTTGTTGGACCTTGAAATGAAGACAGCGGGTGATACCCTGTGAGACTTCAAAAAAGTTTTTTTATTTCGGGCTCCATACTATGCTAATGCTTTGCAAACCAATTTTCATGAAAAAATCAACTTTGTCAATAATGATCAAAAAAAAATTAGAATTCATAAAAAAGATATGCAAAATGAATGGCTATGTTATTTTTTCAAAAGAAAAATTTGTAGGTCGACCAAAAATACAAAAAAGCGCTCGAAATAAAAACAACTCGAAATCAGAATGGCAATTTTACCCACGATTTTTGAAGTTTGACATGATCCCCCCTGTCTTCATTTTTAGGTCCAACAATCAAAAATTCGGTGACATATATTTCGTATGATTTGGGGGTGTGGTACTATCTAAATGGAAAAAATTATGAGTTCCGGAGAGAATGTACATGTGAGTAGATTAAAATTAGAGGGGAAGGAAAGAAATCGGGGAGGAGTTACCCGGGTCACGTGTGCGGGTATCGATCGGATAAGCCCCGCCCCCCGACGTACCCACAAGGGAAGTACGGAGGGGGTGGGCAAACCATCTGAATGTTTTGCAAAAGGGGTGTAAGAACAAAAACATGGAATTATGAATGAGTATGAAATGAAAAAAATAAAAATTTGATTCTTACCAACCCCATCTGAGATAGCAACTAAGGCCGCATCGGGGATAACCGAATTCGGAGTGAGCCGGGTCTGTGCAGTTCCAGGTTTGTACAAATGTTTTGAAACTACTCCGAATGAGTTTGACAAAAAAAAATTTGGTGCGAAGGAACCCAAAGAAAGTCAAATGTTACACAACCAGTTTGTGTACTAGCATTTATAAAAAGTAATGCGGTGCGACCCCTCCCGAATCGGCTAACAGGGCACGCACCTAAACGGGTGAATCACAAGCATAAAAGTATTGATTGTTTACAATGAGAAGGGAACCTTTTACAAAAGTGTGATACCCGGGTAAAAGGCGGGTATTGATTGTTTGCTGATGATAATGCCATGGTAATGGAGAGGAAAACTGGCTTTTAAAAATGTACACTACCCGGGTATATTTTTAGGTCAACGGCCAATCGGAACGGAACAAAGCATAAATGTGTTTAGAAAAACAAGAGCAAAGTAAAGTTGGTGTAGATTACAATATCTCGATATGACAGTGTGGGTATTATGAGATGAAAACAAAGTTTGAATAAATGGTTTGCAAATTTTGCATTGTTTTGTTTGTTCAGCTAATTTTTACAATGCTGTGCGCTGTTGCTCAACAACTACTGTGGCGCCCGCAATAATCATAGAAAGGTAGTAGTTGAAGAAATGAGTAAATAGAGTACAAGAAAAATAGTAGATGGTGGATAGGGCTGGGTCCATTCATTTCGCAAATTCCTCAACATGTAAATTTACATTGGGAAAATTGAAAATAAATCATTCCCTCAACACAACAAAATGGTAAGTTCGAAATTTTTGGTTTTTGTACAAAAAATATACCAAAAACATTTTTGATTTGAAAACTAAAAGTGTCAAAAAATTGAGGGATTATTGTTGATTGAATTTAGGAGTGTGTAAAATTTCATGCATGTGGAAGTTACGTAGCCGGGGATTGTGTTTGGATGAAGACGTTGGAGAGTGAGCGGATTTGTGTGAGCAGGGAAGAATCCACTCGGTTGTGGCTCATACCCATTAAGCCATTGATTGCATCACAAACTCATTACTTTTCATTACGGCAAAACCCCCATTGCCTATCGCCTCTCACACAAATCAAGCATAACAAACTAGGCTCGAAAGAGTTAGACTAATCCCATTAGCCTAATCAAAACAAAGCGTTTTTTTGTTTCCAGTCTAACCTTACGACAGCTGTAGTCACGATCGACAACTACTTTCGCTCTTTTTCTGTTTACTAAATACTTCTATAAACATATTTTGTGCTTTGCACTTTGTACAGAAGTACATGCTTTTTCTAGAACTAACTTCTTGTTCAACAATTGCGGGGTTTGTCCAAATCCAATTTTTTACCTCATTCCGAATTCAATGTAGTTTTAAAACCTTTGTACAAAACTGAACATGGGGGAACCAGGCTCCCTCTGAGCTCGGTTAACCCTGCAGCGGCCCCAGTTACTATCTGAGATGGGGTTGGTAAGAATCAAATTTTTATTTTTTCATTTCATACTCATTACTAATTCCCTGTTTTTATTGCTAGACCCCCTCTGCACCGAGTTCTGACAGTTTGACACCCCCTCCTTCCTTCCCTTGTGGGAACGTCGGGGGGCGGGGCTTATCCGATCGATACCCGCACACGTGACCCGGGTAACTCCTCCCCGATTTCTTTCCTTCCCCTCTAATTTCAATCTACTCATGTGTTGAGGTTCCCTTGTGAGTCAAATCTAAATAAATCATTATGTGGGGTTGCGGGGTCTATGTGTCAAACCTACCTCATTTCTTGTATCAGAAATAGAAAGCCGAATATGTACAAAAGGCCAGCAGTACCGTAGAACAAGAAGAGTGCCCAGTTACACACACCAACCAAAAAGATTGGGAAGTCCATTACCATTAGTACCGGAAGGACATGGTACTCTGTAGGGAAAAGTGAACTTATGAGATATTTTTGAGTCGGGAACACCAGAAAGGAATAGCCCAAAAGGAGAGGGTGGGAAATAGCTGTGATGGTCATAATGAAAATCAGAGTCTCGCATCCAGACCTCCATTGAGGTGATCTTGTTTTTGGAATCCGATCTAAAACAACAAAAATTACTGAAAAATGAGTCGAATCTGGTTCTTCTACCAAATCGCATTCATTTACATTGACTTTGTTTAAAGTAGTTTAAAAAGTAGTTGATGAACGTGACTATCTCCGTTTGCTTGTCGAGCGTCATATATCCAATGGTAGAGCCCACAGTCATTGCGATCGAGATTCCGTGGTAAATGTACTTTCCAATTTGGTCTTTATTCACAAAGACACTTTGGTAGAGTCGAGCCGCCACGAATATTTGAATAGACCAACATCCTAAATTCATGAATTTCCAACAGAGAAGACTCAATTTTGTTGTTGTGATTTTGAGGCAATGCTTAGAGGTGTCCCACTTGAACGGAATTACTTTTACGAAGTGTGCATATTTAGCGGCAAACATAAAAAACTGAAGCGAAAATTGACTTATCATTTTTGTGGAAATAATATTAGGTAGCTTTAAGCATGTGAGTTGGTACGAAGCTATGTTGTGAGTGATTGAATGTGTTGGATAAAGCAGAATTGGCAAACCCACTTGCGCTTTGTTGAATTCAGAAACTCTTGAAAGATTCATGCTGATTGTTCCAATTATCTGTAATTTGGAACTGTTTCCAACAAGTTTAAGTGGCTTCATCCATGCTGGGGGGATATAACTCGTCGAAAAAGGTAACTCGTCAAACAGTCAAACCTCGTTATTAATGCACACTATAAATGACAAAATGACAAAACTGTACTGCTGAATACTATAACACATAAAATTGGTAAGAGCAATGTCAATTCTAAATGTAAGCATTAATATTAGATTAATTACTATAGTCGGGATTCCATTGTAAAGGATATTTCCTTATTACGGTCAAAATTGGCAAAAGTCGTCGTTCCTCAAGACTTTTGCCGTAACATGGAACGACATTTTAAATCAAGGAACAAAGAAAAATATTCTTACTCAATAAATGTGTATTGCGTACCGTTGAGCTTGAGCTTCCTGCTCTACTTATTTACAACGAATGTCACAGTGATAACGGTCAAAAAACTGGTTGGAATTAGAATGCAGAATTATTATGTTTTTAATTTGCAACTGTTTTGAGCAATTCGGCAGTATTAATACCCATTCAACCACAGGAAGTTATTATTTTGGTCAAATACATAAGGACCTGAACTTTTAAGAAATCCACGAGCAGTATATACTGAGATTTACGACAGATAAGTTAAGCTCAAGGCTAACACACTCCTTTTATAAAATGTTGGTTCATACCAATAAAATTAATTGGTCGCTCAATCGGTAAAGATGTGAGAGACGTGCTCTTAGAAATATTATCAAAACGTATGCAAGAACTCTTAATCCTTTCACTGGTAAGAGTCCGTGTGTAAGTACGGCAAGTTTGTACTGGAATTCGACTATTCCGTTATCCAAGTCGAGTAGCACCTTACAGGATTTTGCCACGGTAAAAGTACAATACAGCAAGGACCGGAGTGACTACGACAAAATAAATAAAAATAAAGGAATAAAAAATAAATAAAACAAAATAGAAATTAAAGATTAACTTGAATATTTTATGAATTTTATAGTTCAAACTTAAGATTATCACCAGGAATAAAATATTCCACGAGTTTGAGGTTGGTAGCTCTAGCGAGGACGTAGACTTTACGGGCAAACTAAGTTCCCAGTCGCCGGCATGTACTACGAAATTCCAACCTTCTGGAATTAGACTGGGCACTGTGCGAGCAGTGGTACCAGTAGTTTACCATTGGAAAACTTAGAACGCAACTTATGCAATCATCGTTCACATCACAATCTGTAAGAATACAAACAAGCTTGAGATTGACGAATTAGTAATTGAAATAAATACTTTGTGATGTGAAGTCATAGTACTTGCAGAGCCCACTTCTGAAGTCTGAAATAAAAAAGTAGGGTAAAAACACATAATTCTTTAGTATTCATACAATCTTCATTTACAGGGCTAAGACTGGTGCAGCTCCTGCAGCATGCTACAAGCTAATCCAGCTCACTTGGAACTACTTCAAACCTATTTCTAGGAGGTTAGAGAGGAGTTTGAGAGCGAGTCCTCAAAACACAAAGACTCAGAAGTAGGAACACTAGTACCTACTTTCCAAGTACAGCTAGCTTCCGGAAGAAGATGGGGAATCCGTTGACTGGAATACTACGTAGAATGGCATTCAAATTACGAGTGAGTTACTACTTTGAATTCTTTATTTTACCTCGGCTGTAGACTACATTAATTGCTTCAAGAGCTCAATAATTGCTAGTCATAATTAATTTGATTATACTTACATTTAATTTTCAGCTGTGAGTCTAGTTAATTGCTCCCAGGTACTCTACGACTTCAGGCTGACCAACACTACGAAATTCTTTTACTTTGCATTACAAACTACCCAGAGCGTGAATAGGAAACGTAAAGTCGTCCAAGCTGCAAGTGGGGTGATTCTTTATGATTACCTGGGATTTTTCTTTATCATTACTTGGTAAGGGAAATAATGGAAGGAAGGATAAAGGGAATACATTGAGCACTAGGGTACTATCACAAATTTGCAGACTGTATGGAAATATGACGTATATTCTAGCCATAAACGAGTGCCACGCTACAAATTTGCCCGTGTTAATCTCTATGTTGTATTATGGTCTGGCGCCCAAGCGCGCCCAACATACTTAAGACCCACAACCCATTTTCGGATCTTAGGAATTCAATTGATTTGAGTACCTGAGTCTAGATTACAAATAACAAAGTACAGAAGGTACATTTTACTCTTGTGGTGTTCGCATGTCTTCATGAAGAACTCATTCTAGTCATCAATTCAAAACACTAGCTGCGACCACTGGACCAGATACGCCACTTTAACAATCCTATTACAAGCCGATATTACGGTTACAGGTCCACAATTGTGCAACCAAGCCATTTTGAGCTAAACAAAGAACATCTCTATATAAATAGGCAAAGGGTAGGTTGTCTTTGTTTTAAAGCATCACGTATTTGTAACGTGTCGTGCTTGGTATGACTATTAATCGGTTGCCTTTGCACTATGTAAAACATCATGCAGAAGTACCTTGTTGTGTCCAGACCTGAACGCAATAAGCTTTTATTTTGAAGCAGTTGTAGTTTAAGAATGAAACATCACTTTTTGTAAAGTGTGGACTTTGGAACTCTGGGTTGTCAACAAATTCTAGAGGTGTAAACATAACTAATAAACGTCGGTCAATATTTGAACACACACACCAAGGATGTTTGATAGTCCTCTATTAGCACAGTAGCCCCTCAAGTAAATAGATAACTTCGCATCGAGGAATCGGTGGAAAATTTCTTGTAATGGATTTGGAATTTTCTTGTCATCCAGCTCAGCGTTAGCGACTGACGTTAATTCAAATTGCTGCATTACAATGAAGATTTTAAATTTGCAAGAACTACCTGTGAATTTACAATCAAAACGTTTTCTAATACAACTTGCTAGTGTGGCAATTTCTCTGCTCAATTTCTCAATTCCCTGCATCGCAAGTTCGTCAATGTTTGGTCAACATAAAAACCGTCAAAGTAGTAGTAGTACGTGCATATTTTATATTGACATATTCTGCGAACCAAACAGCATAGAGTGGTGGATGAAAGAGACTACGGACTCTGACCAACTTCATATCATCAAGGACTACTCTGGCCGCCATCAAATTGAAAAGAGAAACTTGAGCAGATCTTTGGAAGAAATCACAAAAAAGTATAGTCAAAATTGCATCATTCGTCTTTTGCTCGAATTCTTATTGACTCAGCGAGGACTCCTCTTCGATGAAGGCGAACAGAATGTAAACTCCAACTACTTTTTTGTTTTCAATGAAAGAGGGTTGCCTTGGCAACTCGTGAATCAACCAGCTGAATTAAGTGGCCTAAATTCTATGGAATTTTGGAATGCCGGCTTTCAACAATTTCGAACCGGAAAAATGTTCTTGCTTGTCATCCGTATAGGTGGAGTCACCAATACGTTCACATTGGCCTACGTTGGGATCGTAACTCCGTACCAAGTCGAGTACTTATCTCCTGCAAACTACGCCAGTTCTTCGGCCATTTTAGTGGACATTGCCTTGCTTGAGAAGGAGTGGTCCAAAGTCGTGTCAAATTTCCAATTGGCTCCAATTGGCACAAATGCAAATCTCAGCTCTACTGACATGGTTGCTGCTGACTGGCGCAAGTGCCAAGAAATTCGGTTTTTTATCAAATATCCCGCCATTTGTGCTATTGGTGAACACGTTGAGCTACTTTTCATTCTGGCCGACCACTTCAACTTTAGTCTCCTCACAAATGCAAGGCTAGAGACATCTGACGACATCTTCTGGTTCGGGGTGCAAGTCAAGTATAACATGATTGACGTTGAGAGCCTGCAGCAGGGTCCGGCTGGAGTCGAGCACCATCTCTTGTACTTTCCAACCACAAAAATCGTCTACAATTTGCAATATTGCGAAAACGTCGCAAACTTTGAGTTTTATGGAGCTGAGTTTGTTTCTCTTGTGACAGTTCTGGATTCGCGAATATGGTTTGGTCTACTCATAGTTTTCTGCTTGATCTGTTCAATGACGCATTTCAAAACGACGCGTGTCGTCAAAAATCCAATCTTTGACACGTTCAGTGTGCTCATGAAACAGTCCGTACCGAACTTGACTGGGCTATTTTGTCTTGCTTCGTTTGGATTTTTGGTCGTCACCACACTGTACAAATCCCAAGTGTCTAGTGAAACTGTGCTCCCGTTCCAAGTCAAGTCTTTGGAAAATTTGGAACAAGTTTTAAGATCAGGAAGGAAAATAATTGCTCCTACGGTAAGGATTGGCGACAACAAAGATTTCGCAAAGCTAGACTGGTACAATACGTATTCGCGTACATTTAGGCGAGTATTTGCCAAGCACGATATGGCCTCGGAACAGAACACGAGTTTTTGTCTAGTCAAATCCAGCTCAGCAAAAGCATATTTTGAGCAGAACTTGGTCAAATTCGCTAGTCTGGTCACTGATAGCACTTCTCTGAGGTCTCCTGAGTTTACTCAGCTTGCCCAACGCCCAAAAGCTAACTTAAAATGTTACACTTTGGTAGAAGAAATGGGAAGGGCTGAGTTGGGCTGGATGTTTATGGGATTTTTTCGGTTTCAGTTTCATGGAAAACTGAAGCACTTGTTAGAGTCAGGATTGCACTGCTTATTTTCCAAAATAAAATACAATCATGTCATGCTTAAATACACAAAGCTCTATGGAAAGCAACAGCCCGACGATACCGACATCAAAAGCAACGTAAATAATAACAACGTTCCGCAAGCACTCAGGTTGAATTCTAAACTCGAACTGTGCTTTTATTGGTATTGTTTATTTGTTGGCATTTGCATTGCATATTTCTTTGCAGAGTGGACTTTTCACAATAGAGCTCGAATATATTGTTGGGTTAAGGAATTTATTCGCTTGGGGCTCAAGCGTATTTCTACACTAATTGGTCGGCTATTATTGCTAATTGTGAACCGACTTACAAAATTTTAATGGGTGTACTTTTCAAATATTTCTTGACCTTCAGTGAGTTAATACGAAATTATTGTTGAAATGTCACGAGTTGTGTGTACGACTCTTGAATAACACTTTAAATGAAAATAAACTCGTAAACTTATTCAGTGATATCAGAGACTCGTTGATTGATAATATATTTACAATAATTTGCTTGCTAGGCATAAGCGTTGTTTAGGGTGCACAAAAAGTCCAGAAGTGACTCAACCATTTGAAAAATTACAGAAAACATTTCCTCAAAAAGCGAAGGCAAATTAACATTCGAATTTAGCTTTCATGGAAAAATTTCCACATTACAATTTTTTGGAGCGATTTTTATTTTGACATTTCACAAGAAAAGAAAATTTTACGATTTTTTACTTATTTTTCTCTAACGGCTCTCAATTTTTCAGCTAAATCGACCATGACCACCTTGAGTACTTTCGTCGTGAGTGAATAGGTGTGTACCCTTTCCCAGATCTAACCTAACCCTCATCCACCAACATGGGCACAGCACTTGTAAGTACCAAAAGTTTGGCAGTGTACTAAATAGCTCGGCTCAGAACCTTCAAACTCCCATACTTTTGAAAATAACTCTGAGGGCTCAGCTCCACCCTCAAAGGTCGACAAGACTTCATGTACTTTCCAAGCAGTTTTCTGTCCAACTTTAGCATCCCGCCTACTTTTCCTTTCCAGGCCTGAACCAATTTCTTTGAATTTTCATTATACGCCCCAAGTTTTGTGAAAAGTACAAAAAGCAACGTCAACAAGGTTATCGCTGCTAAAATTAGTGTCGATGCTGCAGCCACAGGGACTCGATCCTTGAAGTGAATCTTGGCCACAATAGATATGACGGTCATGCCCAGCGCAAGATTCGTAATGATGAACAGGACATACCCTCGAATGAAGGCGTTGAACGCATTTGTCAAGATTTGAAGGCATCGGCAGCCATGAACCAATTGGCTTATAGAACGCGATGAGTTTGTTTTCCAGAACCTAGAAAAATGAGTCAAATCTTAAATAATTCCTCCTAGAGCAAGTACGGCGTGACTTACCTCATGTCTCGTATCAAGACTAGAAAGCCAAATACGTACAGAAGATTGGCAGTTCCATAAAACAAGAAGAGTGCCCAGGTACATACACAAATCAAAAAGATTGGGAAGTCCGTAACGAATAGTATCGGAAGGACGTGGTAGTCGGTAGAGAAAAGTGAACTTATGAGAAATTTTTGAGTCGGGAACACCAGAAAGGTATGGCCCAAAATGAGTGGGTGGGAAAGTGCAGCGGTGGTCAGAATGAAAATTAGAGTTTCACACCCAGACCTCCATTGAGGTGGTTTTGTTTTTGGAATCAGAGCTGAAAGCAGGAATGGAAATTTCAAAGATTTAAAAATTCCAGCGTTACCGGAAAAATAAATAGAGGAGACTTCGCTTACCTTGACCTTGTTTAAAATATTTTAAAAAGCAGTTGATGAACGTGACTATCTCTGTGATGTTTGTCGATCGTCATGTAGCCAATTCCAGAGGCTACTGCGATTGCGATCACGAAGGTTGCATGGAAAATATAGTCTCCAATTTGGTCTTTATTCACAAAAACGCTTTGGTAGAGTCGGGACGTTACGAACACAAGAAAAGACCAAATTCCTAAAAGTACGAACTTCGAACAGAGGAGACTACACTTCGAGGTTGTGATTTGAAAGCAAAAGTTAGAGCTATCCCAATTGAACGGAACTACTTTTAAAAAGTATGCATATTTAGCAGCAAATACGAAAAACTGTAGTGAAATGGGACTTATCATTTTTGTAGAAATATTATTAGGTAACTTTGAGAACGTTGTTTTTACGAGTTATGAATCTGTTGCAGTTGTGATTGACTATCACCGATTCAAACGGAAATACCAAGCTCAACTTTATCAAACTTTGAAACGCTTAAAATGATGAAGTTTCTTCACTAATTTCTCTGTAATTCAGAAAGTTTGGTACAAGTTTACGTAAGTGCCTTCGTCAATTGGTAGGAGCAGTCACTTAGTGAAACGAGTCCACGTCGAACTCGAGTTCTCAAGGCTTTTTTGTTTGAATTTTGTTTGATTTTCTAACAGCAGTACAAATTTACTTGGGATTCACCTCTTTAGTCTTTCATAATTTATACGGTAAACATACGTCAGAAGAAAAGAAACAGGATTCTGAAAACGGGTTTACGAAACAATGTGGGCGACCGAGTCGAGTGGTTCCTGTGCTCTTAACTCCGCAAACAAACAGTCAAACCCTTTCATGAATGCACTCTGCAAAAAACTGGGAACTGGTAAATATAACGGTCGAAATTGGTAAAGTACAAGCATTAATTTTAAATTACGAGCATTTCGTTGCTAAGCACTGTCGGCCTTAAAATGGACCAATGTTTCAAATCAAGGCGTCGTTGAAATTTGGAAACAAAGAACAAATGCAGGTTGTAACAACTTTGCTAATGTTCACTCACTCACATTTTGGATCGATTCTGGGAATATTCAAAGTAAGAAATGCTAGAAATTGCGAGAAAAACTAAATACCGTGAATCTAAATAAATCACTGAATACTTTAATAAAATCTTAGCTGTGACTTTTGGTTTTATATTCCGTCCGTCCGTCCTACGAACTAGCGAACAAATGTCAAGGATTCGATTCAATTCAGCACGTGCCAGAGTTGACATTCCGCTTTTCAAATTTAAAAGCCAATGAAATATTCCCAGTTTTCCCTAATTCCCTATAATTGTAGAAGAAAAAAACAATTAAATTTAAGTGCTTTTCCTTGTTGGAAGGCATGGAGTCGAGCACGAGCACGACGGAAGGGCATTAGATTTAGAATGACTAAATGTCATACATTTCCGTAATTGTATGAACAAGGGCTTCTCCTGTTTTATTTTAAAGACAGTAAAAGCAAAACTGGAGAAGAAAGGGCAAGAATTTTCTGAAATTGAACTTTAGGAGGGAATTTCGCGAGCTGTACCTTACGGCAGGGCTGTACTGGCAAACAGCTGTGAAGTTCTAATCCAACATGTACTACATAACACTACAGTCTGACAATTTTCTCGTACCAATTTCTGAATAATTCTCCAAACTACACTCAAAGTACTTCTCTCTTCACACAATCAAGGCTCTGTTCTATTAAATATTTAGAGCAAAACAGCCTCGCTAATTTTGGTAAAGATTTATGTAAGCAAGCAGTTCCTAATCTAATACACAATATTATTTCGTGTAGAAGGTCGCAAAACTATTGAGGCTTATCATATAATTTGAGAAGCATTGGAAGGTTTCTCAAATTCCTAAACATTGATATTCAAATTGGCAAACTGAACCACTGCACTGACTAGAGCCTTGAAGTTGCATATTTTCATTTTAAAAAAGAAGCCAACAATGAAAAAAATCAATCGGGAAACCGTCAGGTCAGTTCTAATGCAATTAGAGAGGGTCATCAAGGGGTCAACCAAATTAAAAAATTCACAATTACATACATCATTCTGCATTAGAAGTAGTAAAAATGAAATTTTCTTAAATTTTGCGCCAAACGATCTTGCTTGTCACGTGTCTGTGAGCCAAATATTGCGGTTACGCTAGCCAATAAATTCAACATATGAAAGTTGCACGGCGCGGCGTGGCTTTTCCCCACGCAGCGCAATCATTTCCTTCACGGAAAATGTTGAAGAACTTCATTCTCAATTCTTACGGACTCGCGATTCCGCTCCGCTCTCCTCTCCACTGCACTGCAAACAAAAAAAACATGAAAAATGGATTTTATCAACCTCCCAATTTTGGTAAGTTTTCTTTTTGAAAAAATAATTTTTGTTCGTAATTTTTGTAAAAATAATATGTATTTTTACAAACATTTGATTGTAGGTCCTCGATGAAATCTTTAAAAATTTAAATGCAAATGAATTGAAAATTTTACGCACGACTGGCTGCACTCTAAACACCATAGTAAATCAACCAGAATATTTGAAAAGAATTCAAACTTATATTAACAATGATAACCAATTAAAAGACATTTTGAGAAATTGCAAATTAGACATTTACAGTGTTGTCTATGACCACAGAATCCCTCAAGGAAATCTAATACCGGAGTTTCGACACAAAATTCTATTAGTTAAAAAATTCAAATCAACTTTGAGTCACTTGGAACTAAAGCTTTCTACACTAGATTTGGACTCTATTGAAATGTTGAAAGAGGTTAATAATTTGGAGTCATTGAAAATATCATACTATGCAATACGATATTATAATGTAGAAGTAAACAAAGGAACTTTGGATGAAATTTTCAAAGTTAATTTTAAGAATTTGACAAAATTAGCAATTGAGTCTCCGGACCCAAATGTTCAGGATATATTTGAAATCTTCTTACAAAAGTGTCCTCATTTGAATTATATTCGGTTGCCAATTTGGTAAGTTGGCCAGTTTTTTTTGAGTCATTTTTGAATTTGTCGAACCTATGTACAATTTTATAGGATTTAATTGTCTTTTCTTTTCGACTTTAAGGCAATCAGTATTTCGAGATTCTCAGCAAACTAAGACAAAACCAATCCAACCGCACCATACTAAACGGACCATATTTGATGTATACTGTAATGCATCGCGGCGCCTAGGATGCCATTGCAAAAGCGCATCGACGGCAGCGGTTTGCACTAAAACCGCAACTTTTTAGTGGAATTTCTTTCTTTCTGATCAAAAATGATACACTTTTTTCCATTTTGTGTACATATTT
>JAQGCM010001830.1:0-13345 GCA_034699705.1 Hymenaphorura dentifera
GCTTTGGCCTCCTTAGCTTTCTTTTCTTCATCTTCTTTGGCCTCCTTAGCTTTCTTTTCTGCAGCGTCTTTAGCCTCATTAGCTTTCTTTTCTTCGGCTGCTTTGGCCTCCTTAGCTTTCTTTTCTTCATCTTCTTTGGCTTCCTTGGCTTTCTTCTCTTCGGCTTCCTTAGCTTTCTTTTCTTCAGCTTCCTTCGCTTGCTTTTCTTCGGCTGCTTTGGCCTCCTTAGCTTTCGTTTCTTCATCTTCTTTGGCCTCCTTAGCTTTCTTTTCTGCAGCGTCTTTAGCCTCCTTAGCTTTCTGTTCTTCAGCTTCCTTGGCTTTCTTTTCTTCGGCTGCTTTGGCTTCCTTAGCTTTCTTTTCTTCATCTTCTTTGGCTTCCTTGGCTTTCTTCTCTTCGGCGTCCTTAGCTTTCTTTTCTTCAGCTTCCTTCGCTTTCTTTTCTTCGGCTGCTTTGGCCTCCTTAGCTTTCTTTTCTTCATCTTCTTTGGCCTCCTTTGCTTTCTTTTCTGCAGCATCTTTAGCCTCATTAGCTTTCTTTTCTTTGGCTGCTTTGGCCTCCTTAGCTTTCTTTTCTTCATCTTCTTTGGCCTCCTTAGCTTTTTTTTCTGCAGCGTCTTTAGCCTCCTTAGCTTTCTTTTCTTCAGCTTCTTTGGCTTCCTTGGCTTTCTTCTCTTCGGCTTCCTTAGCTTTCTTTTCTGCAGCGTCTTTAGCCTCCTTAGCTTTCTTATCTTCAGCTTCTTTGGCTTCCTTGGCTTTCTTTTCTTTAGATTCTTTAGCTTTCTTCTCTTCGGCTTCCTTAGCTTTCTTTTCTTCAGCTTCCTTGGCTTGCTTTTCTTCGGCTGCTTTGGCATCGTTAGCTTTCTTTGCTTCAGCTTCGCTGACTTTCTTTTCTTCAGCCTCTTTGGCCTCCTTCGCTTTCTTCTCTTCGGCTTCCTTAGCTTTCTTTTCTGCCGCGTCTTTAGCCTCCTTAGCTTTCTTATCTTCAGCTTCTTTGGCTTCCTTGGCTTTCTTTTCTTCGGCTTCCTTAGCTTTCTTTTCTTCAGCTTCCTTGGCTTTCTTTTCTTTAGATTCTTTAGCTTTCTTCTCTTCGGCTTCCTTAGCTTTCTTTTCTTCAGCTTCCTTGGCTTGCTTTTCTTCGGCTGCTTTGGCATCGTTAGCTTTCTTTGCTTCAGCTTCGCTGACTTTCTTTTCTTCAGCCTCTTTGGCCTCCTTCGCTTTCTTCTCTTCGGCTTCCTTAGCTTTCTTTTCTTCAGCTTCCTTGGCTTTCTTTTCTTCAGCTTCTGTGGATTCCTGAGCTTTCTTTTCTTCAGCTTGTTTATCATCTCTTACCTTCTTCTCAGCAGCTTCCTTTTCTTTACCTTTGTTTTCTATAGCTTCTATGGGCTCTTCGGCTTGCTTTTCATCAACTTCTTTGGCATCCCGGGCCTTCTTCTCAGCAGCCTCCTTTTCCTTAGTTATATTTTCGTCAGCCTTCTTAGAGTCTAATGCCTTCTCTTCCAAAGCCTCCTTCTCATCTTCTGCCTTATTTTCATTAGTCTTTGTGATTTCGTGTTCATTCTTCTCCTTCACTTTCCTCTTTTCAGCGCTCTTCGAGTCCTTGGCTTCCGACTCCTCTAAGTTCTCTTCAGCCTCTTTGCCTTCCTTTGCCCTCTTCTCGGAAACCTCTTTCCGTGTGGTAAGTTGGGCTCCGTTGTCCCCTTCCAGTTTCTCTGTCATTCCTACAGATTCAGTTGCGAACTCCCGTCCTTCATTCGATCTAGATGCCTCGAAATCCCTCTGTTTTTCCTCAGCCGACTTATTCTTGTCAATTTCATTCCCTTGTTTGTCATATTCTCGTGCTTCATTCGACCTAACTGGCTGAAAATCTTTTTCCTCTTTTTCTTGCTCTCCTGATTTCAGTTGTTCGATTTCTTTGGCCTTATTTTGCTCAGCGTCCTTCTCCGCTTGCTTGACTTTGGCGTCGTACTCCCTTCCCTCATTCGATCTAGCTGCTGGAAATGCCGCATCCTCGGAGTCCAGCTTTTCAACTTCCTTTGCGTTCTCTTCTTCTTCAGCCCTTCCTTTCTTTTCTTCGCCTGTTGCTTTATTTTCTTGTTCCTTTGCCTTCTTTACTTTCTCTTCAAGCTCTCTGCCTTCGTTGGATCGGGCTGCAAGGAAATCAGCTTGCTTTTTTTCATCAGTTTCTGATTTCTGTCGATCAACTTCATTTGCCTTCGTTTCCTCTGCTGCCTCTTTCTCCGTCTGCTTTGCTTTTTCTTCAAATTCTCTTCCTTCATTAGACCTAGCCGTTTGGAAATCCGTTGCCTCTTTTCCCTCATCCTCTTCTGTCTTCTGCTTTTCAATTTCCTTTGTTTTCTTTTCTTTAGCATCTTTCCCTGCTGCCAATTTGGTTTTTTCTTCAACTTCGACTCTTTCATTAGATCTGGCTGCCTGAAGCTTCGTGGCATCTTCGTCATCATCTGGTTTTCCTTGATCAACAACTTGGTTTGACTTCTTTTCATCTGCTTCTTTCTCTGCTTGTTTTGACCTCTCTTCAAATTCTCTTGCTTCATTCGACCTAGCTGCTTGGATATATTTTGCCTCTTTTGTCACGCCTTCTTCTGTCTGTTCTTCAATCTCCTTCGTTTTCATTTCTTTTGCTATTTTGTCCGCCAGTTTAGCTTCTGCTTCGTTAGATTTGGCTTCCTGCATGACTTCACCACCTTCTTTCCCTTGTTCAACTTGCCTTCCTTTCTTTTCTTTTTCGTCCTTGTCAATCTCGATGGCTTTCGCTTCCGATTCCGCTCCTTCAATCGATCTAGCAGTCTGAACTTTATTTGAATCTTTTGCACCTTCCTCCAACTTCTTTTCAGCATTCTTTGACTTTATTCCGCCTGCGGCCGTCTCAGCTTCCGAAGCCTTCCCCTCAAGTTCCTCGGCTTCATTCTTTGGTTTAGCTCCTTGCGAATCTTTCGCTTTTTGGTCTTCACCCTCAGCTTCCCGTTCCTCGATTTCTTGCTTCTGCTTCATTTCCTCTGCCTCTTTCTGAGCTTGCTTAGCTTTGGCCTCAAATTCCCTTCTTTCATTCGACCTTGCTGCCTCGAACGCCTTGGCCTCTGCCTCGGCCTCCTCTTCTGATTTCTGCTTATTCTTAGCCTGCTCTAGTTTTCCTTCCTGATCTGCCTTGATCTTGTCTACCTCCTTTGACTGGTTTCCTTCGGCCTCTTGCTGTGCTTCCTTAACCTTGGCCTCAAAGTCCCTTCTCTCGTTCGATCTTGCTGTCTCGAACGCCCTTGCCCCAGCCTCCGACTCCTCCTCTGATTTTTGCTTCTTCGTTTTTCCTTCCTTATCTGTCTTTTTCTTGTCTACCTCCTCATCCTTCGCCTCAACTTCTCCTTCATTCCCTTCCAATTCTTTCGCCTCCTCCTTTCCTGCCTCCTCAAATTGGCCAATTTGTCCTTTCTTCTTTTCCAACTTCTTTTGCTCGAGTTCCTCTGCCTTCTTTGCTTTGTCCAAGCTCCCTTTTTCTAACCGCTGTAATTCGGCTTTAGTTTTGGCTTCCATCTTCTCCCCGCCTGACTCAGACCCAACCTGCGCCTGCTCAAATTCTGTCATGTCTGCCTGACTTGTCTGCATTTGGATTGCTTTCTTTGCTTTTGCTTTAGCCGACTTTAATTTCTGATCCTCTGTCAGGTTGCCTGTAGCGTCTTCGTAATTTAGTTCTTCCAGCTCCTCATAGATCTCCTCAGCGCCCTTCTTCAACTCTCTTTCTTGACCTATTTTGAACTTGTCTTCGTCTGTAAGATTTTGTCTAGCCGTGGCCTCTTGGAAATCTTCTTGTTCAAAATCCTCGTATTGCTCTTCCTCCTCTCCCTCTTGTGCTCTCTGTACTTGTGCCGTTTGCTCAGAATCCGCCTTTTGGGCGCCTCCTGCCGTCAATTCTTTGATTCGAGCTCTTTCCTTCTCTAGTTTGGATTTGTCCGTTTGTTTGAGTATTTTGTTCTCACCCACGAAGATTTGCATCATCTCAGTCGAATCCGTTTTGTCCAAAGTTGTGCTCTGCTCTTCAATCCCTTCACTCGCAGTCTCTCCCCACTTTTGCTCACCAGGTGCGCTGCTCGCCAACATTTCGTCCGTCGTCGTGGTCAGTTGGCATTGCGCTTGCGTCTGCGCCTTCTGTTTTGGAGCTATCTGAGTCTGGACATTGTCCAGAGTGAAAATGTCCATTTTGGACTCTGAGGAGGAGGCAGAGGCGACTTGAGCTCCATCTTGGTCTTGGTCTTGGGTGGTGAGTTGCGACCCTGTGCCTGGACTCGGTTTGTCCGTGAACAGCTGCCGCGTGCTATCAAACGTTTCTGGAATAAACTCGGAGATGGACTCTCTCGGCACGTGCTCCATCTCCTCCACCTCATTCCCAATAAACGTTTCGATCGAGTCTATGTCTGACAGGGTTTCGAGCTGGCTGAGGAGCAGACTTTGGACGTGTTGGAGCGGGTAGTTTGGAGAAATGATTTCCTCGGCCTGCGTCACGTTGTGGGGGTCGTGCTGGCGCTGACGAGTTTGGTCTTGTTCGTCGTCTGAGAGGCCGACGACTTGGCCGATTTGGCTGAGGTGTTGCTGGAGCTCATTGATTTGAGCTTGGCGCTCCAGAATCGTCATGGCGTGGTGGTCAGCGGGGTCCAGAGTTTGGAGCTGGAACTGACTCGAGTCCATTTCATTCAGGGGCGAGTAGTGCGTGTCCTGACTGATCACGAGCCCTTCGGCCAACTCCATCTCTGTCGTCCGCCCCACCAAACTACTCACCATTTGCTCCAGCGCCAACTCGTCGTCTTCCAGCAAATGCAAGTTTTCAAAATGAACATTTTCCCGCTTCTCGAGCGGGAACAGCTGGTAGCTGGCCATCGACTCGCCGGCAAAGTCAAAAAACTCGGACTCGTCGTCCATCTCCAAGTCTTTGATGGGCGAGTAGAGTTGCTCAGACTCGACGCCCTCTAGCGGATAGTTGTGCAAGTGTTGTTCGTCCTGGAGAACGGGGGTCATGAGGCTGGACTCGCGCATTTCGCCGAGCTCTTCGAGGTTGTCGATGGACGTGAGGGACGCGAGGTCAAACAGCTCATTGTTCTCCTCAATCTCGAGTGGAATATGGTAGTCTTCAATGCTAAAGTCGTCTTGGTCCATGAGGTCATTTTCGGTCACGGCCTCCATGAACCCCATCGACCCTTCTGGCTGGTTGTCAAACTCGACCACGTCGATGACGATGGCCTCAATGTTGAGGGGGCCGGTGCGTGAGGCCTCTTTTGTGAAGCGGAGGGACGGGAGTGCCACGACGCCAGACTCTGTATATTTGAACAAAAAAATGTTTTTTATCCTTCTAGAAATGTATCTACGATTAAGCGACAATTCTCCCCCAACGATTCTCCCCCGACGATTCCCCCCCGAGAATTCTCCCCCGCAATAATTCTCCTCCACGATAAATCTCCGCACAAGTTTGGGTTCGGGTTCCACAAGGAGCTTGGTTTACCAAGTTCCAAGTTCGGGTTCGGGTTCCACTAGGAACCCGAACTTTGAACTTGTACTTTGAACTTGGTTTCGAACTTGGTCTCCAACTTTGTCAATTTTATCTGCACAAATTATAACATGAGAAGTAAAAAGCCGATCCAGAGCGGATTTTGGAATGCGTATTTCTAATTTTCTCTGCTATTTCCAAATTTATCATTTGAAAACAAATAGCAGTATGCCATTCACAAGTTAGTTTGCATAATGTAAAATCGGAAATTTACCAAAATCTTGGACACTCAACTTTATACTTCAAATTTGATCAAATCACGCCTGCAGTAATTTATTCTTAGTAAATATTTAAGTGATTCTGCTCTTGTGAAGTATTTGTGAGTTGCACACGTTTACTATTTAAAAAGTTTGCCTTATGGTATGTAATGACTTCCTGTGTGTGCTGCACAGCAAAGTTTTTTCAAGTTCTAGACCAAGTTCCAAGTTCTGGTTCCAAGTTCGAGTTCGGGTTCCACAAGGAACTTGGTTTACCAAGTTCCAAGTTCGGGTTCGGGTTCCTGGAATTTGGAACTTGGTCCAATCAAGTTTGGGTTCGCGTTCTTGATTCCTGAACTTGGTTGAACCAAGTTCGGGTTCCAAGTTCGGGTTCGGGTTCCACTATTGGCAACCAAGTTCCAAGTTTGGGTTCCTGCAGGAACTTGGTCCGTGCGGAGCACTCTACCACGATAATTCTCCTCCACGACAATTCTCCCCTACGATAGTTCTCCCGCGCGACAGTTCTCCTCCACATTCACTTTGAACGTAAAACAAAATGGGTGCTTGTATTTTTACAAGTAATATGTCTGTGTGGTGTGTAGTGTCGCCTAGCCTAATGCACCAAATAAATTATAACACTGCCGAAACCTTTCATAGGGGAGAATTGTCGTGTTACGATTTGAAGTATTCAATGAAAAAATGACATCAATGGCCTCAACTTTGAAGTATTGAATGACTTACCCGAAATGTGTTCAGAGATTTGCTGGGCAAACATTTCCACAATGATTTTTGCGTCCGCCTCCGTCAAGTCTGGCGTTTGGTAGAGGGACACGGACACGGACTTGCCGTCAGGGCCCTCTAGTGAGATGGAGATGGAAGCGTCTGGATCCGACAGCGGAGTCTCGTAAATGCTGTGCAGCTGACTTGACCGCTCCTCCAAAATGGTGGAGAGGGAGTCGAGGCCAGTCTTGATCAATTTCTCTTCCATTTCGCTTGCCCCGCGCGGCGTGTCCTCGAAGCCCAGCAGGGCAGCCGAGGAGGTCACGGTCCCCATGCAGTTCTTGGCCTCACACGTGTACGTCCCCAGCGAACAACTTCCGTCCAGTCCGGAAATGATGCGATGAATGTCGCCCGGCTTGAGCTCAATCCCGTCCTTGTACCAAGTCAGGGTCGGCTGCGGGACGCCGATGACCTTGCACTCCAAGTTGACCGTGCCCTCTTGGCTCAGGATGGCCTTGAGGGACTCGAGGAACTTTGGTTTCCGGAAGTACCCGGGCACTTGGAGCTTGACGATGCAGGACGTCACGCTGTGCCCGTACTCGTTGGTAATGACGCACTTCCACTCCCCGTTTTCGGACAGCTCACAGCTCTCCACCTCTAGGGAGTACTCTCCGCCCTCTTCTCGCAAACGGACACGCCCCCCAAGGGCCCCGGCCCCGCCCTCGACGCCGCTGACCAACTCATTGTTGCAGTACCACGCAATGGACTCGATGGGGTCCCTTGACTCGACGCTCAGCTTGAAGTAGTCCATGATTTTGGTCTCGCAGGACTTGAGCCCGTGCAGGAATTTGGGAGGCCTCTGGACGCTCGTCGTCCGCTCCAGGATCAGCTGTTTCTCTTCGTCACTCAGCGAGTGCTGGATGTCTTCGAGCGTCAAGGTGGCGTTGGACTCGACGCGCCCCATGCAGTTGGACGCCTTGCAAGTGTAGACCCCTAGCGAGTTGGACCCGCTGAGCTGGTACACGTCGCCCGGCTTGAGCTCGACGCCGTCCTTGAACCAGTTGAGGACGGGCGTGGGGTAGCCGATGACCTTGCACTCGAAGGACACGAGCCCTTCGTCCGTCAGGATGGCCTTGAGGCTCTCCAGGAAGCTCGGCTTCCGGTAGTTTTTGGGAATCGTGATCGTGAGGGTGCAGGAGGACACGGCGGGGGTCGTGTCAGGCCCTGACGACAAAATGCATTTCCACTCGCCGTCGTCCTCCAGCTCGACGGGGTTGAGGTCCAAGGTCACCGAGTCCCCGGCGTAGGTCTGGAGCTTGGACGGGCTGGGGCGAATGAGCTCGTCCTTGTTGAACCACTCGACCTTCGTGATGCTGTCGTAGTGTTGGAGGAGGGTGAGGCAGAGGGCGTGCACTTCGCCGATCTTGACCTTGGCGCTGGACAAGGGCTGCGAAATTTGGATTTTGGACAGCGCTTGCACGTAGTTGTTGTTGTTGAGGTGGACTTTGGAGGAGGAGGTGATGAAGCCCATGCAGTTGAACGCCTCGCACGTGTACGTGCCCAAGGAGGTGGGGTCGGAGTGGGGGGGCGTGGAGGCCGTGAGGGCGAAAATGTCACCCGGCTTGATCTCCACGTTGTCCTTGTACCAACGGAGGATTGGGGTTGGGATTCCAATGACCTGAGAAAAGGTGAGAATTATTAGAAATAATTCCTATGCAGTACACGTTAAACTTGTAAAAAAAACTGCCTCTGGCCTCAAACTTAGAGGCTTTTGAGGGTTTTTCTTATGTTTAAGCATTGCAGTTACTTAGAAAACTTTGCATACTGCCGTGCCATGTTATTTCGATGTCACTATCGTTAAACGGCAAAAACTCGGGCTCGGGCCTCTTGCAGAGGTATTGGGCCTCTTGCAGCAGCCTATTCTAACGTGGCACGGGACATCACCAAATAAGTTTGAATTCAAAATAGGCAAAATTAAGTACCTTGCATTCCAAGGACACGGTCCCCGCCTCTGTCAGAATTGCTTTCAAGTCCTGCACAAATTCTGGGCATTTGTAGGCCCGAGGAACTGAAACAAACATATAAACCACGGATTTTGGAGGCCTTGTTTTGCTAGGAGCGCGGTTTTTGAAATGACTCACCCAAGACTTTAAGGCTCGAGGCACACGTGGTTCTTCCCGCCAAATTCTCTGCCACACATGTCCATCGCCCTTCATCCTCCGGCACGACTGGCGACACTTCGACCGAATAAAAATTCCCCTCTTTTGACAAACTCACTCGGTTCGAGTCTAACAGCTTCGTCTCATTTTGATACCACGTGACCTGCACGTTACACCCAGCAATTCAATTAAACGCGCCAAATTTGAAATTTGAGTAGCTTGGGCTGGCGGCAGCAATTTTAAACTTGAAAAATTTGCACAGCACTGCATGCGATGAATGACTGACCTTGAGCGTGGCTTGACTCTGAATTTCGACGAGAAACCTTGTCCTCGTCCCCACTTTGACCGAGAGGTCGCAGAGTTGGCGCACAAACACGGGTTTGGCATTCACGTCAAGGTCGCTGAGGGTGAGGGCGCCGGTGACCGAGTCGTCGCGAGAGCTCATGACTCCTCCTCCTCCCCGCCCTTGTCTTTTGCTTGCTCCTCCTATTCCTGTCGCTCCTCCTCTTCCTGGTGCTCCTCCCCTCCCTCCCGCTCCGATTCCGGGGCGGGTATTTTGAGTTTGACTAAATTTATTGGGCCCGGGCGTCTGAGTCTGACCCTGGGCTTTGACCTTTTGAATATGATTATGCGTCGATTGATTCGAGAATTGGGTCGTGGGAGGCCCAGTGTCCGCGGCCTCAGTCTCTTTATTTCTGTAGAGGAACTGGAGAGGGATTTTGTAGTATTCACCGCCTCCGCCGCCGCCGTTGGACGTCGTCACACTTCCACAACCACAACCGCGAGCACCACAGCAAATCCTGCAGGGCAAGCAAGACAAATGAGAACAAAATTATGCAAGAATTACCCGGGTGAAAGCTGAGAAAGTCGGAAGTGAAGGGCGGAAGGAAGTGCATGGAATTTGCGTTGTTTTTGTAAATTTCGTGGAAGGTTGAACACGGGCGACTCACTTGTCTTCGTGTTGAGTGCACTTGCAGCACTTGGCTCCCATAGTCGTCTTCTGTTGACTGCGCTGCCTGCACCCGGGTAGCCTGCCAGCCTCGCCCGCACCAACTCTGCCTGCACTCCGGCCACTCTCCTCAATGCGATCAAGACGAAGAGCCAAGGAATTCCTTTTAGAAATTCTAAAATTAGCAATCTTCTGCGGGATGGTCTGGTCTGGCCTAGAACCATCCGAATTAGAATAGAACAGAACATGAGTGCCGCATCGCATCGCATGGCACCGCACCGCATCGGAGCAGAATAGATCCGAAAATCCGAAAAAACCGAATGGTAAACAAAACTAGCTCATCTTTCGGACTACCTCGACCTAATTTTAAAACACGGATCGCTCAGCATATAGGTCATAGCAGCACAGCACACCTCACTCAACGGCGACGCTATATAGAATCAAATGCACTCCAATTCCTGCACTGCACTGCATCTGTTAAATCTGCTCAATTTGGTCCATGTTACAAATGAGCCCGAGTTTTGGCCAATCCGGGCAGGCAGGCCGGAAAAATAAATTAAGGAATTGATTAATGGACCAACATTTGGCCATTGGCTCCTCCCCTTTGCCCTTTCCTCGCCAAAAACACACTTGAGAAATTAGTAAATTAGTCAAAGAACACAACAACAAATTCGCACTCAATTTTTTTTGGCAAATCGCAACTCGCTTTTATTTTCAATCATTTTTCAATCAAGTTGGTTTTCACACATTCATTTCATGCTTTTTTGTTGTAATTAATTAGTTAATTAATATTTGGCTCCTTTGACTCATTCAATTCATTCACTCGTGGAATGCGGCAAGGTTGTTTTTGTTGTGGGGGCGTGGCGATGGTGGTGTGGGCGTGGCTAGTCCTCGTCAGACTCCTCCTCCACCTCTTCCTCCACCTCCTCGTTGTCCACAAACTCATCCTCCACGTCAGCAATCTCATCCAACTGTAGAAAAAGCAAAGACATGTGATTAGAGTAGGTCAAAAGGTCACGAGGGGCCATCCGGTCACTGTGCGCTGCGCAGTCGCCGCAAAGAACGACTTTTTTACCTGAAGTTTGGCCAACCAGGCTTGTTCCTCTTCGACGGACGGGTCCTTGATTTCATTCAACTCGGGCCCACCCACGTACTCAAACTGAGTCTCTTCTGGCACGAGTGGGGAGTAGGTTTGTCCAGAAAATTTGAGCCCGTCTCCAAAGTAAATGTTCTCCACTTTACCCCTGGAAATTAGTCAAAAAAAAACACGCCCATTAAATCAATTAGGGGCTGAGGCGGCGGGGCGAGGAAGGAGCAAAAAAAGGGGGCGGGGCGGAGCGTGGGAGGAGCAAAGAAAAAAGGGGCGGGACTTACTTGATGGTACAAATGCTAGTCGCTCCTGGCCAAAGGTTAGAGCGCGCAGAGGCGACCTGGAACTCTGGGAAGATTGAGGAACTGGGCCTCGTGCTCCAAGGAGCCACGCCATCTAGCGTCTTGTCCTCCCCGACCGAAGCAAAGAGGGCGGGGCCAAACTCTCGCCCGCCACTCCCATCGTCTTCCTCCTCCTCCTCGTCCTCAACCTCTTCGTCGTCGTCGTCCTCAGCTGCAGCGTCCTTCTTGGCCCCTTTGGTCGCAGTCGCAGGGTTCCACCAACTGAGGCGCCCTTGACGCAAAATGTGGGCGGCGTGGTGGACCCAAGCATCCATCGACGCGCTCAGCAAGACCTTCATGGGCGGGGGGCGGAACTTTTTGACCGGGAACACGGTGTCATCCCCAGTCGCGCCAGACTCCTCCTCCTCGTCCTCGACCTCCTCGTCGTCCTCATCTTCGCCGTCGTACTCGCGGCCGTACTTGGAGGACCGGAAGTAGCCTTTGGGAGAAACTTGACTTCCGGCCGTCACGCGGGCCAACAACGCGCGCAAATAGTTGCCCTCACGTCCGGGGAATTCGGGGAACGTTTTGAGCTGGACAAAAAAGCGCACGCGCAGAAATTCAAATTAGATTTATGGCGGGAAGTTTAAATTGAGGATGGATTTACTTTGTTGTCGATGTTGCCCGAAAGTTGCCAACGGATGGTGCGAGAGGCGTTGATTTGTTGAGGGGTCACTTCCGGGAGACGGACCCAAGGGTCCCCCAACTCATTGCAAACGTAGAAAGTGCGGCGATTGAGGCCCAAGCCTTTGGACTCTTGAGGCACGACAATGGTTTCTTCGACTGGAGCGATGGGGAAACCAGTCATGAGCTCAAATTGGTATTGCTCCCAACGTGCAATTTCTTCGGCAGCGTCCGGGTCCTCAAATTCAAACATGACCCCTTCGCCGTAAAATTCGGTCTCGTTGGTGGGCAGCGGTTTGGGCAGAGCGATCGCAGTGGCTCCTGGAGGGAGGCCAGACCTGCGGAAGCAAAGAAAAACCCGGAAATTAGTTAAGAATTTGAGGTCAAAATGTCAATGGTCAAATCACGTTTCTTGGTAAGGGGTCAAGATCTGAGGGTCGGTCACGGCGCCGCCAGCTCGTTGGAAAGTGGCTCCAGCTCCCGGCAAATGTTGGGAGGGGTCTTCAGGCAATTGCATCGCGGCAATCATTTCAGCCATGTCAGGAGCGGTGGGCTGGACAAACGAAAAAAGGACGAATCAGAAGGCGGGGAAAAACGGCGCCAAAATTCGAATTTGAATTTTTTGGCTTACTGGGCGTGGCTCCCATGGAGCGTCCGTCGGCTCCGCCTTGAACTCGACCTCAACCACGTAGTAATTCCTGTAAATTCCAAATACTTTGCCCCAGAATCTGTGCAAGGAAGGAGTCATTAAATTGGCAAAGTAATTATTTAAATTGTTGCGTAATTTGAAATAATTACCTGGCCCGAGTCACCGGTTGAGCAATAGAGAGTTCGCGAATCGCGATCGCGACGCGAAACATTTCTTCACGCGGGAGTCCGACATTAACTTGTTCCAAATAGTAGAGAAGGCGCATGAGGTTTGGAAACCCGCCAAAAGTCAATGTGTCTTTGCTTGACTTTTCCTCCAAGTCCAGCGCGGCGGCGCCGTCACCAGCATACCAATTGTCATGGAGCTGAAAACAAAACCAAACCGAAAAAAGTGAGCAAAAAACCCGAAAAAATTGCGCAAAAGACCGAAAAACTCAGCAAAAAACCGAAAAAATTGTCCAAATTACTTTCCAAGTGTTGACCATCCGAAAAGAGTCTGCGAGGACCGGCGGAGAAATGTAATTTGCGTCCCGCACAACCTCCTTATTCATTCCAAATCGGTAGCGTTTGATGTTCAAGCTGATCTCTTCCATGAAGTCGACGACGTTGGGCGGGTTACGGTCATCGAGCAACTTGCGAATGACTTCACTCAAGTGGTCATACCTGTGCATTGCATGGGAGCGGAGCAATTAGTTAATTGATCAGCTAATTAGTTAATTAATTAATTAATTACGCATTGAATTTAACACCTAGACTTAGACTCACACAGAGAGGCCAGAGTTGGTGGACGCGGCCATAAAGTAGTCCTTGGCCCTCATGAACTCATCGAGTGTGAAGCCACGGCCCAAGTTTGAAATTTCGAGATAAGGGACCTGTCCCTCGAGCCCTTCATCTTCGTCAGGGTTGCTGAGGCTGGCCTCGCTCTGAGCCGGCGTCTGTCCCTCTGTCCCAATCAAACAAACACAAGGGCAAAAAAATTAGACTCTGCGGTCTAAGGGTCAGGTCAAGTGACCTCGCTCTCGCTCACCTGGAGTGTCGCAGTAGCAAGGGTCGCACAGGCATTGGCCGTC
>JAQGCM010001831.1:0-13344 GCA_034699705.1 Hymenaphorura dentifera
CTGAGTTTCTCGACTATTAACAAATTGTCTTTTGGATCAAAATTTCTGTGTAAAGCCAATGTTAAAAGATATTCAGTTTTGAACGATTGTGTAAGAGATCTAATGTTTTCAGTCCTGAAAAATAGAACTTTGGGCATGCCCATCCGGAAATGGATGCTTCTCTTCCAAAGTCAAACTGAATTGTGGCTCTGCGCTTCCAGAATCTCCAGGTTTGGACTTTCTCCATGAGGGATGACTTTCCATAATTTCATAATAATGTCGCGAACGATTCTATGTAAGCCTATCCTTTCGTTCGTTCCTTTACTTTTCATCAGATCCGTGAAATGCTGGCGCAGATCACTTTTCTGAAAACTGAATTAGTGTGACAAATCTAAAGAATGATTCCCCTAATAAGTAATACTAACTTCAGTTCAATCCTGATTATTCAATGTGGACGGACTTATAATAACAATTTTCGACTTATTGCAATAACAAATATTAGATCCATTCGAATGTCAGAATTTAGGTGCAACTCCGAGACCTAATTCGCATACAAATTGATTTATCTATACGCTGTGGTGTTCAAGTTTGGACACAATGCCACACTTTATTAAGCTAATCCGATTCGGGGCTTTGGTTGAATGGAGAAAACACAGGCGGGCCAAATAAAGGATAATAGAATCAATATGATGTAAATGAGAAGTCAGTCGGTGCAATTGTGCACCTTGGGGTGAAATCGCCCCAGTTGATTTTTTTCTCTTATGCAATAACGAGAGGGGTGAGTCCGTTCGGAACGAATTGGATAGAATGTGAGACAAAACGGATATTAATTTGTCAGCTTTTTTTTTGTTGTTGCTTCAAATGGTCTTTTGTCATTGTTAGGCCTCCCACTGTGCCGAATCAAAACAGCTGAGGTTTTCGAAAGTGAAAATTTAATTACTTTCACGAATGAGCCAACTTGTAATAGTGATAGGAGTGGCAGCCACTTCTTTACCAAATTATCGTAAACAGAAGGAGATTTCAGCTTTATTGTACACAGTTGACTTTTGTAAATTCTGAGCTACTCAATTCTCATTTCTTAGAAATATTAGTGGTTGAATAAACTGTAACGGAAAGCACTTATCAATTATTGAAGCATTTCTTGCATTTGCGATTTACATTTTGTCGTCATTTCACCTTATCTTTTGTTTTGTTAGAATATTTTTGTGAAATTGTTCATCAATTGTGCGACTCTTAGCTTAATTGCAATATTATAAGTAAAAATTTCTTGCTATTTCTAAATTCTTTATTTTCCCTTCCATAAGAGTTTGAGGTGAGTTCACTTCAGCCAGTTCTGCGTACAATTTCAAGTCGGCCTGGCCAAATCTCCGTTATATATTTATGCTTCGTGCTCTGGCTCGGTGAAAATAATATTAGGATCTTGCCAAAGCTCCACCCGAATTTCTGAAAAACAGCTTTTGGCTTTTCCATTGGTTCTTTGCAGTTTAGCCCAGATGAAAAGATTTGGATTGGATGAGAGCAGAAATCGAATGTGATATTACGAAGGGAAGAAAGTGTAGCAGTTGTGTTTTAGTGTCGCTCACACTCTGATTACGACTACAGATTCCGGTAAACTCGTTTTTTGTTTCAGCATTGCGCCAAACTTATGTTAAGACTAGTTTCAACAAGGAAAGTTGTGCTTGCACCATATGAGCTGGAGAAAATATGAAATATTTCCTTTCTCCCCTTATCAAGTAAACACTTTCTCAACTTTGCAAAATTCTGAAAAACCAATACAATCACAATTCTCATCAATTTCAGTCATCAAGGAATCAACCATTTTTTATTCACAGTTCTTATATTTGTATATTCTCAAGATTCTTTGGAGCAAAGATCCAAGCAGTACTAGTGCTGGGTTCAAATGGTATCACCAGGCAAATCAAAAAGTTTATTCGTCATATTCTGGTTGCATATCGTAATACTCGTAGTATTTGTTTGAATACATTTCTTCAGGAGAAGGCCACATTCTAGCTGCTACTTCTGATTCTTTTTCACGGGCAACGTGTCTAATAAGATCTGAAGCAAGAAGATCTTTGAAATCTAGATTCGATTTAAAGCATGGTACTATGTAATGTTAAAAGTGTTACCATCGACAATAGCACGAGACAAAAGTTTCTGTCCAATTTCTCGTTTGACTTCTGATTCAACCCAAGGTTTGAATGTCTCTGTGATTTCTGTAATAAATTATTGTAACGTGTAAGCGTAAAATGTGAAAGTCCTGTTTTCCGATTCTTTAGGGCAACAACATTTTTTGTTTGCAATTTTGATTCGAAACTAACCTGCCACGTCCTTATTGTGGAGGAATCCTTCTGCGGCAAGGGTTTCCAAGCAATTTGGAAGAAGTTCTTTAAGATAAGAGCAAGAAAATAAAAAGGCTCCTAGAAAAAAAGGTAGACAATTTAATTTTAGACAAACTCAAGTCAGACAAAAAGCCAGAAAATGGAACTTAAGACCACCCCAAGTCACTAGACTGGTAATGGAAAAGCATTTCATTATTTCAATTCTGAAACGTAGTACTCTTTTGGATGCAAATATTAATCAAAACTAGCAATTTATTTAAAACAAATTACCGACTCTTTCTTCTGATTCTTTTTCTTCTGACATTTGTTTTTTGAACATTTCCATTAGTGCTGAACGTTCAGCATGCATTTGTTGTTCACGCTCTGCAAGACGCTTCATTCGAACCAAATCAAGACGACGACGTTCTTCATGTTGCATTTGCTCGATACTCAGTTGTCGAAGTTCTTCCTCCTCGTTGAACTCTAACAATGACTGCTCGAGCACTTTCCAAGCCAAAGTCGAAACAATAGGAGTGACTTCTTCCTCAAAATGGTAGAGTTCCTCCGGGAAAATCTCAGTCGCAACATCATATCCAGATTTGGCAGGAACTAAAATCGGCGGCGGAGGAGCTTCGTCTATTATGTCGGCTAAAGAAATTGCAAACTTTTTTTATATAAATTCGCCAAGTTCTTTTAAAAATATTTTTCTATAGAAATTGACAACTTTGTGTGGTTGCATCCACTTCTTCCACTACGACTGCAAATTCCTCCAGAAATCTCTCGGTTGCGACAACATTTCGCTCATGCCCTTCAGCCGGGGGTGGGGTTTGAGGGATTTCGATTCCTCCGAGCTTTCTGGGTGGCGGTTTCTTGAACTTTCGCTTGCGGTCTTTATCGATGGCTTTTTGACGTTCTAATTCGACCTTTGCAATAAATTTCCCAATTAGTTGTGTACAAAATTGACACGGCACTTCTAATTTGTACGTAAAATATATTTAGAGTACTGTTTGGAAACGCTTGAACGTGTCTCCTCGATATACATGGGGATCCCACATAAGATTATAGTAGTTGTGGAGGTTGACTTTTGGACTGCAACGGATTAAGTGGCGAAACGTCAAAAGTTAGTACTCAGTATTTCATATTTTGGGAGTCTTTGACAAAATTGCAGCTGTTACTCACCGGTTGGGGGGGTCGAGGTCATTACGATATTTTGGACGCACTTGGTATGCCTTCGGATTACTAGCATAAGCGTAGTACCCGAGTTTTGGAAGTTGTTCGGTGCATTTGGTCCGATTTTGCGCAGCTAAAATGGCAGCCTTTGACTTTCTGTTATCACAACAAGCCATCGTTATCGAATTTGTAACTCCAAGCTAATGCACTCAATTAAATATTTAGTATCAAGAAGAGCATTAATTCACTTTTTTTCTGGTTCCGGGAATTTTTACTGCACTACATTTTGGAAGCAAAGTTATGATTATGTATAGTTTGCCCGGTAAAACAAAATTCATTGCCACGGCGAATCTACATTGCACTGGTCTACCACTTAAGTAGATTTGCATTTTCGGTGTGGGTCAGATTACTTTGTAAACTTTAATCGAAAACATTTATAACGATTACAAATTCTGAAACGACAGTGCATTAGTGCATTCGCTATAAACATGTTTGATTTCCCAAAAACTGATATCACCACAGATCACATAAATTATTGGGGGTATTACTGGCGAAATAAGTAGTCAAATAAAATATACAAAAATGATTGGAAAGTTTATGCGCCCCCCCCCCCCCTGCTTGAGTTTAATATTAGTTCGGTCAAGTTTTGTACAAGAAGTCCGAATTGCCAGAATTCCTGATAAGTAATCCGCTTTCAATGAATTACTACTATAACAATCGTAATCTGAAGTAGTTTTACTACATTCTACAACTGACTCACTTCATATTAAATTTGGATATAAAGCAAAATTTGAAGTTTAATCGGCTTGTGAGCAGATAAAAAGTACGGACATTTTGGAAGACCATAACTGTTACATAGTATTCTTAAATTATTTATTTGAACTTTCAAAAATTAGTTAGTAAAAATAGTTTTTTTCTGCCAAGCATAAGTTAAAACAAATTCATAAACTCTTTTTCTAATGTTCTTTTATTTTGGTTTTAAGTCATGCGGCATATTTATCTTAAATTGCAGTTTTGTTTAAGTTTATCAATTTCGAATGGTGAAAATTCCGTTGTCCTTGAGTGAAAATTCCGTCGTCAGTAGGTTGCGTCCAATAATGATGAGATTTTTGTTCAGAAAGATGACAGCGTCAGAAATCATTTCTGCAATCAACATAAGATGAATTAGCTTTAGGAGTGGCAAATTGTTTTTTTATTAATTTATTTTCTGCAAGCATTTCTGGCGGATCTAGATTTCACTTTCCTCTGGACAATTTCTACCAGCTGCTCATCGAGCTTGGAGGGCTTCGACTTCATCTTCAGACAGTCTTGCTGGAAGACGAACTGTTGTTCAATTTTATTTCCCAGTGATCAAATTGGCCGGAAAGTGAAGTCTAAATCCGCCTGAAAGCCTCAACATAAAATTACGCAGACAATTCTCCAAACAAAAACAAAAACGGACAATCTCATCATCATCATGCCTTACAATAATTCAACTTATAAAAATACAAATTACATAAAAAATTGCAGTTAACCTAGTCCGGTTCACATGAAACTAGGATAGGGCGCAAGAAATTAAACCACTTACTGGTTCAGGACGGGCCCACAAGTAAGCTTCAGCCTCCGAAAGATTCATTCCCCCGTTGTAAGCACCTTTGGCCTTTTTTTCTTCCATCATTCTCATGTGTTCTTCGCAAGTACATTCCATATCGTCACCATCGGTACTTTCTCCAGGAACCCCGAATCCCTTGAACGCCTGCCCGTCGAATGCTAAATCTTTGAAAGTGGGCCCGGCCTACATATTTTAAAAACCTAGTCGATGTACTTATCTTCCTAGCACTAATTTGGAGCTAATGCAAATATGTATATGTAATTACAGATGTTTTCCACAAGTAGTATGTAGCCCTAGTCAGGCACATTCCTCCTTCGTAGACGGGTTTTCCGCTGGAATTGGTGTGGAAAAGATCGCTGTAGCAAGCGTCGCTAGAACATTTTAGACAATCGCACTCTTCTTCATTGTCTTCGGGAGTAGTGACTTCCTCTTCTGCTTTTGCTGCAGGAGGGCAACTATTTCGCATGTTCGCAACGAATCGGCACAGAGGACATGAATCGTTTTCTCCTCTGTTTTCACCGCATCGTCCACAAGAGCTTTTTCGGATTGGAATTTCTTCGGGGGGACAACCGCGAGCTTCGTTGCAAGATTGACATTTGCAGACAGAGTCAAGAATGCTCTTCTTGGCTTCTTCATACTTCGATAGAACTTTCGGTGGCTCTTCACAGGTTGCTGGGGGAGTTTCTGCAATTGGTTTACATTCTGCGTTCTGTGATTCAATGGCTGGTTCGGCACAGGTTGCCTCCTCCATTTTTACTTCAGTGGTTTCAACTGTGGCAACAGCCACTGGTAGGCATTCTGCGATCTGAGATTCAGCTGGTGGTCCAGCGATGGTTGCTTCTTCTGTTTTCACATCAGTGGTATTGACTGCGGCAACAGCGACTGGTTCGCAGACTTCGATCTTTGCTATTGGATCGGGACATGCTGCAACCTTGGATTGGATAATTTCAGGGCAATCTTCAATTTTCTTAGGAATTGGTTCAGGGCAAGCTCCAATTTTTTTAGGAATTGGCTCAGGGCAAGCTTCGATGTTCTTAGGAATTGGTTCAGGACATGGTTTGACTGGCAAATTTGTTTGGATTGGCAAAGGTTCTTCAATCTGTTTGGGTATCGGATCAGCGCATTCTACTTTTTTCTCAGACTTGATTTCGACTTCACCACAAGAGCATGATGCATCCTTCTGGAGTTTTCCTTCAGGCATAGTTGTCATTATTACTGAGGTGTATTTGTTGAGCTTCATATTGCTTGGGAGGAGTAAAACAAGACCGACGCTATCGGATTCACAAACCCGGACACGTCCAGTTTGACAACAATCTTGTACCTTGACAGAAGTCATCACGACATTATCCTCCACTTCTTCGTAATCAACACAATTAGGATCAGGGTCGCAATCTTCTTCGTCCTGGGCAATTACAGAATCGATGTCGTCTTCCTCATTCATTTCCAAACAGTTCTCGTCCGCCGGCAGCTCTTGTGATAGATTTTCAGATTCAACCATCTGTTCACATTCGCAATCAAAATTCTCTTCGGGAGGAGGACAGTCTTCGACGGGTTCAGTGACTGTAGCAACTTCGACAGCATCGACAGCTTGTTCGCAGCAGCAACAATTGTCATTTTTAGGTTCCAGTTCCATTGAAGTTTCGGGGATTGTGGAAGTTTCGATTTCGGTAGAAGGATCTTCTGGTTTTATTTGCGGGGATTCAGCTGAGTCATTTTCACAGCAACTACAAGTACTGGAAGCTACTACTTCCGGGCAATTCTGATCGTCCGCTGGGATTTCTGGTTGTGGCTTAGGGACAGGCTTACATACTTTCGGTCCACGCTTTCCCTCAGTTCCAGGCGGTACTTGGAAATCTCCAAAGCATTGGCTGGGATTTCGAAAAACAGGGGCATTGTTGGTCTGGCAGCACTTTTTAAAGCTTTGTCGTACGGCAGCGATTCTGTTCTCCTTTTCCTTATTGACACAATCGTCGCAATCACAGTCTTCCTCTGGCGCTGTCGCTGCAGCGCTAATTTGTTGGCAAATCTCTCCAAATTCATTCGCCTTTCAATGTTAATATTGGTTAAACAATGTAAGACTTACTCTCTAATATGCAAATTCGTACGCGCAACAATGAAAAAAGGCACAATAAGTACAATATTCCTGCAGATTATGGCCGAATGAACTAACTGATACACTAACTAATGAAATGCACTTAAACTAACGAACACCGGTCCTGTTCATGTGAACCGGAAACTTAGAAGAAATGTCAAAAACCGAATTACCTTTCCACTGAAAATGGCTCCGATCTGTAAGGAAATTAAAGATTAGTTTAATAATTAATTAGACAAGACAAACACAAACTAACTCAGCGCACCTTAGCAAAAACGCTTTCGTTTGCCTCAGCAAGTTTTTTTTCTTCAGCCGCTTTGTCCGGGCAGCGTACTTTAATCATTGGACACTCCTTATTGGCAACTTTAGGAACAGCGGCTGCGTCCACTTTTGTTTCGGTTCCACATTCACCGCATTTGCTTGGAAAATTTCCCTGTGAGTCGAAAATTAATTCAATTGACGACTCCCACGCAATTTTATAATTGTGAATTAATTAGTTGGGCTGAAGTCAAACCTGGGTAGCGTAGCGTTTAGCTTTGACAGAAATTGGAAGAACCACAACTCCAACAGGTGCAGAGTAGGTGCGCATGGTACTTTGAACCGGTGGGCAAACCCAATTAGGAACACAGCAACTGGTGTCTAAAAATTGAACGTTTTCAATATTAGTTACCGGATCAGACAAGTGTTTTTTAAACATTGAATCCAAATTAATTTGTACCAGTGTCCGGTAAAGAGCATTTTTTCTTTTCGTTTTGGGCTGAACAAGCAGTCGCAGGTGGAGCATTCTCAGGTGCGGGTGGTTCGCAAGTCTGGGTTGGCATAGTGTGATTGCTTTATTTCAATATTTCCTCACAACACCAAGTATTGTCTTAAAAGGCAACTATTTTGCAAAATATTTTACCGTTTGAACCGGTGGAAAGACGCAGTCGTCATTCTTAATGACTTCTTCAACGACCACGACCCGCTTTGGAACTGGACAAGTGTTTTTGGTAATGAGAGCTGGAAGTTGTCCATAACCGCAGCATTCCTTCAAGTGCTCGCGAAGAGCGCAATTGCAATTGCACTGCTCCATGCCACAACCACCGGGGCAGAGAGTGCTGCGTTTTTCTTCAGGGCCAGAAGAAGAACCTCCAAACAACCAGGACTGCAATTTACCGTTCAAAACAATTAAAAAATATTTTTAAAAATGACCGTACCACAAATCTTAAAGCTAATTTGAATTACACAGACGGACCAAAAGAATGCGAATATACATTTTAAATATTTTTCTATGTGAATGTGAGCTCGTGAATTATTTTTTAACATGTGTTGTAATGGTTGCTAACAAAATTCCAGTTGTTTGTTTGTCAAAATAACTAAAATATGTGACCATTTTTCAGTTAGAAAAAATTGAGCCTAGTATTCCCAACAAAAATTCGGAATAGAATTTCCTACAACATTTGGGATACGCCTGACTACAAAATAATTAAAAAGACATTCACATTTACTCCTGGTCCACCGTAAAGCATTCTAAATTCTGAAAATTGTAATCTGAAGCCATCATTTTACTGAGAACTGGCATATTTGGTAAAAACTTACGAAGAATCCACCAGAAGATTCCTCCTTGGGGGCGTCAGGTTTCTAAAACATGATCAGTCGTTCAAATTTGAGAACAATTGCCATGAATAGTATAATAGTATAATAGCTGAGAAATTGAGTGCCACGATATTCCTACCTTATCAGTACCACAACTCATCTTCGAATTTTGAGGTAAAACAAGTGAATTAGACAAGAAAAGGAGTAGTAAGATTTGGAATATTGCAAACTAATGCGAAAGTTGGTCCTACACTAGATTGAGAGATATGAAATTGTTGCTGACTTGACTGCAAAAACTGTGGATTTGGAATGGACTCGAAGTTGGAATGAGTGAAAAACAGGCTAGGTTTTGATTTGCGTTTGTTTGGAAACTGAAGTTGGTTGGTTGTCAAGTCAACTAAAAACCAAAATAAAATTATATTTTCAGACCTAATCGGATTTTAAAATGTTACACGCACGAAATTACACGCTACACGAAATAGCCGTGATTTTCCAAAAAATATTTTATGTGAATTGAACAACTCCGAATTTTGTATAGAATTGGTTTCATAATTGGGATATTCAAAAATTCTTAAAGGCTCTGGAGGTGGCGTACGATAAGCATTGTTTCAATTCAATATTCAAGATTTCGCTTGAAAAGCCACTTTTCACCATTATTACTACAAAAAGAACGATAAATTGAAATTTTATAACCATTTTGAAGTTTTCGCTTAACATGCATCTACTCTGAAGTCTGAACTGCTGCAACTAATCAGTGCATCACTAAATTAATCCGACGAAATTGATAACTGACTTGCTTTCTTTTAGTTCAATTCTGTCAATCTCCTACTCCTGGTAAATAATAAATATAAGTTGATTTTACACCTAATTTGTAATCTTTTTAAAAGCTGCCAAACTTGCAGCAAATTTCAAAACAGCATCACAAACGTTACAACGCTGAAAACTTCTGCAAACCCAAAGCATAAAGCTATAAAGATAGCCTCGCCCTCGCCAAATTCTGAATTATCCGAAATCCAAAACCTGTAGTCGTAGTTGGTAATATTTGCAATGTTATAATTATCAGCTTTACAAAATTGGACGCAAAGTTACAAATATTAGCAATTTAATTCAACCAGTCCCTAAAAAAATTATAATCCTAATTTACTAACAATGACAAATCTGAGCATAAATTTGTATTTGTTTTGTAAGAATCTGTACATTTTTTTGACAGGCCAATTAATTATTAGCACAATTTGCAGTAGTTCAAAACTTCTAATTCTTCATTGGTTTTGTTCTTTTGTTCCGTTTTCAGAATAAAGAGAGATATGATATTTTATTTGAAAGTGATTGTCAATTTTTGACGGGAAAGAGCACTTTTCGGTTTTCTGTTCTCAGCAAACATGTAGAAATTAACCCAAGGTTGATGGAGCAGCGGGTTGTTCAAGTTCCATAGAAATAGAAATTTAGTGTGCGTAGAGCGTACTACGTTTTTGCAAAAGCTCCAATTCTAATTCGAGCACGTCGAGTGGTAACAATAACAAATTGGTAAATCACACGTGCACAGTAAAATTTAAATAAAATTAACTCGAGTTTAGTTGTTTCAAAGTGACAAGATTTTTTGGTTTTGGGTTTAGTCAAAGGCAAATAAAAAAATCCTGAAAAATTGGGCGAAGACCACTATCAAAATAAAACTTCTCAGGTAAGAGATAGTTCAGTGTTTTGAGCAATAATATTGTGCTAACAAAACATTGCAAGGGTTTCTTTGAACGTAGAAAAGTTGTATTCATTGTTAACTAGTACAGGTTCCTGACCAATTTGCACTAACAATTTGTAGCTGAACTTTTAATTAATTCTAGTGTTCCTTTCGATAATGGTATTGTTTCAGAAGTCAGTTTTTTGAATACATGCAGCTGCGCAAGTACTTAATTAGAATAATTTTTTTTTATTTATATGGAGAGATTTTATTGATTGGTGTAGCGTAGCTGTTATTGTTCGTGCCTGGACCTCCTCTTGGTCAAAGTCCTCTATCCACAAATTTTATACGCCTTGCAGAGCCCCTGAGCAAATACAATTTGGACAATCAATTAAGCAATTCATAGTTCTTTTTGCAAACATTTCATGTTATTAACAGTTCCAGATCCAGAAGAATTAAATAAGAAAAAAGTGTAACACAAAATGCTCTCAATTGTCGACTTTTTGGTTGATTTACGTAGATCATATCTTCGCTGGGTTTGGGGAAGTATTTAATAGAGCACCAGACGATCTTACTTCTCCACCGGTAGGTTGTTGAAAAATTACTTCTTGGAAAACAGTGTAAATTGAATACGAAGGTTTGTAGTAAGGTACTTGGAGACCGACAGGTGTTTGTGTGTTGATAAATGGTGTATTTTGGTGTGATGGTACTCCGAACCCCGGATAATTTCCAAATTCGGTGCCCAAATGTCGATTTGGTGGAGCTTGACCATAAGGATTCTGGTTTAGGTGTGGATTGAATCCATAGTTGTTATTGTTGTTGAGTTGGCCATAATCTGGAAAACTGTTCCTCAGATGTGCCGGAGAGTCGTAATTTCTATTGTTAACGAATGGATCGTAAGCCTCGTTTGAATTAGTGGAAGAAGGATCAGTTGAAGATGAGAATTGGTCGTCTTGAACCAAAGCGTTTTCATTGTCCGACTGCCTAGTAAATCTGAGTTTTTTGGTAGGTGGAAATTTTGGAAATTTCATTTTACGACTATTTTTACGCTTTGTCACCCGTTCTTCTCGACTCTGGGATTCTCCAGAGTCGTATTCTTGTGCTATTCCTAAATATTTTTCTGTTGTTGAAATTGGCATAACTGGCTGACCATTCCTATTCGTAAATCCATTTTGGAATTGTACGGGTACTGGTTTGTCGTCTGTAGGAAGTGCTGCTGCAGAAAGGCATCTATAGGTTCCGAAATCGTCCTCACCAAAATCTTGAATTTTCAAAACGGACTTCCACTGATCCACAGGTTGTACAGTGATGTGAGGGGCGAACCCATTCTGAGTGTCAAAGTAGGATCCAAATGGGTCGTACTTGTGATGCCAATAAATTCCCTAAAATTTCAGAGGATTTTCAATTTAAGAAGTTCATATTTTTTAGAAGTAACCCGAGTTGAACTTTAAATCCGATCTAGCCAGTGTCGTATTGTGCAATCCACTAAATATATCGAATCGGTTGATTTTGCTCACCTGTACTAAAAGAAGGTATCGAGGAAATTCGCAAGTTATCTCTGCGTTCCGTCCACTCAATAGGGTGATCTGAATTGTACCTGGCACACGCACTTGTCTTGGTAAACTGCCAACATCGAAACCATCATGCGGAGATTTGTTTCCAGTGGCTGGATAAAAGTTTTGGTGCCCTTGATTAATTTGTAGATTGGCAGTTGGATAAACGGGGTAATTAGGGTAGGAACCTCCGAAACCTTGAGGAGCATTCATAAATCTAGTTGCCTGATACGGTGGCTTAAAAGATGTGCCTAGTTGGAAATTCTGTTGTAAAGGATAGTTTGGAACTTGCGGATAAAATGAACCGAATCCACCTCCGTCAAAGAAGCCACGATTTCCATTTTGATTAGGATATCCAGAAAATGGTAATTGGGGAAAACCAATCGATGTTCCACTCGGATAGGCAAATGACGAACCAGGGTACCCTCCGTACGGATTAATGCCCAGATAGTTTATTCCATTTCCACCAGGATAACCTAAATTAGAATTGGAATATGGTTGCTGATATTGGTATAGGTTGTTTGAGTTAAATGTGCTTGGAAAATGTCTAGTATTTAATGTTTGGCGTGTTGTATTGTTAGTTGGACTGAATTGAGCATTTGAATTGGAATTAGTGTTATACTGATTAACACGATCTTTGCTATAAATTTCACTGTGTGGTCTGATCTTGTGAGTTTCTTGTGTCTGTGATCCATTGGTTTGAATGGTTAATAATAATTGCAGGATCAACCACACATAACTTTTGAATGTTAGCCATTCCATTTTTGACTGGGAACTGGAAATGGAAGTCCCAACATTCAGAGTTCTTATTGACTTGGTGGTCCTAAGAAGCGGAAGTTGAAAGCAAAAGAATAATAGGAACTAGGGCTAAATTTTTATTGAATTATTTTGTGTCGACAGATCGAGTCAGAAAAGAAAGTATACGGCAGTCAAAAATTTCTAACTTGTCCCTTCCTTTGCATAACATAAATAAAAATGAAAATAGTTTGAGTATTGTTTTTAGCATTCGTTGCCTCCTCAAAGCAAATTATTGCGTGCTGTGTGGTTCTGCATTCGTACCAGTAAAATAAAAATAATATATAATGGGACAACCATTCCTTTGACAGTTTGAGACTTGCTTCCTCTCCATGTCGTGATCTACTAAGCGTACAGCAAGTTTTCTCATTGTTTTAATTGTTTGAATAGTACTTTGCTCAGAGATTGGCAAGCTAATAAAAAGTTTTTGCGGTTGACCTATTGACGTACAAAGGTGGCAAGGGTAAGAGTAAGATGAATGGCGATCAGATTCATTTCAACCGAGCACGCCGGAAATGAATGGGTGTTGCCCACTAAACTTCTTCTATAGTTTCTTTTACTCTTAAAATTTAATTTGCACCACTAATTTAATTCCTCTG
>JAQGCM010001832.1:0-13334 GCA_034699705.1 Hymenaphorura dentifera
TCTCAACTTGAGAATCCGCAACAATTTCAAACGCAATGTTCCCCTATTTATTTTGTGAGCAAATTCTATTCATCTTTGTGTTTGATTATGATGTCTCAATTCAAATCTGCACCTGCACGGATAATAAGTACAAGAGAACCACCAACTCAAACAAAATTTGCATTGTACTTGTACGCACTCACTCAATGTATTTTTGCGGTTTCAAAAAGTTTGAATACATGCAAATTATTATGCTGCTGAATGCTTTCCAATTTGTATTAAAAATGCTTAGCACCGCAGAATGTAAAAATCCGTTTTGATTGGAGCGGACAACCAGAAATTGTTCTTATTTACAATTTTCACCAAATATATTTTTTAGTTTGAAAAGCAACAATACTATGTCAAGACTAAGAGTCGCAAACTTATCTTACTATAAACGTTATATGGCTTGATAAATGACTAAATTATTGCATACAAAGTGTCAAGTGTTTGTAAGCTAAAGGGTGGTCGCCTTTCCAGAGTGATGCACTACAATGCATGGCTAGAACAAGAAATGTCCGAAGATCCTATCACTTTAATGACAGCTGAGAAGAATTTTGGGAGGTCGTAATGCTTCAGAAGATGAATGAGGAGGACAAATCTTCCTCTTCTTCTTGTATTTTTAAAAATTAAACAGCGCAACCATTTCCGTCTTGGATGACCAAATCCCAATTTCCGGTTGAATTATTGCTAACCAACCGACTAATCACATAATCACACATCATCTTCATCCCATTTCATGTTTTTCCATTGACAATAATATGTTGAATCAAATAGACAACGCATCCCTTATGCCAAATCCTACGCATGATAAGTGATCTGATAAGACACCGAATGTTTTTTTTCTCGCTTCAGCATGCAGCCTTGTTTAGTAATAAAAGGAAGTTGACTTGTATTTTTTTTGATATGTTGGACATGGACCACATTTGATTGTGATTGTAGTCTGTTTGTTAGGAGTTAGGACATTGTTAGGAGTGCGAGAGCGACAAACCTATGTATTTACCTTGCCTATGTATGTTCCTTCGAAATGAAAACCACAACGAGACATGGACTTGTCGTTGTGTGTGATTGTTGTGGAAGACATTGTTGGAGGGTATCAGGGCGTGTGAAAGAAAGGAAACCAACCATACTGGTTGGAATATAAGCTTCAATTTCAATGGATATCCCAAACCATCCTTTCCTTATTCCATATCATCATTCTCCGTCATCATTACCATTACCATCATCATTTACTTTTCTTTTCAAGGAAATTCTTACTCTTATTCTGACTACACCTGGAAATATTGCTGCTGCAAGCAATCAGAGGTACATCAAAGCGTTAAATAATATTTCAATGTCTGGATTGGATTATAGCATAAGAATAAAATTTATTTTTAAGTCCCAAGAGCGAACACACAGGAAGACCCTAGGAGAAATATGCCAATATTTTGTCGTGGATTGAGTCGAGTTGAATTTCAATATTCAGCTGGATTGCACAAACTGGCCCGACACTGGCACATTGCACATTTATGGCGGAACTCAGTCTCAAGAAATCTTTGCAAATCGTCCTTTTTTTCCTTTTGTTGCATTTTTTTTTAGCAATGCCATTGCCATTTTCCTCAAAAAAGTGAAGCTGTTCACAACTTCACAAGAATTCAAGGAATAAATATGTGGCAGCTCAACTCAACAATGGAAAAAAAATTATACTCTGAATTGTTATTACAGTCCAACTATTCTTGAATCCTGCCTGACCCCTGCATGCAATACTTATGTACACGTTTCCTGCCGTTCGTTTTTTCTCATTCTTCCTTTTTTTGCAAAAAGGAGAAGTTTCCTTTAGGACTTGCGAATTCTCTGTCATTTTTCAAGGGCTCATTATCCCATCTGTTTAGTTGAGTGAGTTTATATATAAAGTTTGGCAAGTTCACACACAACAATATAATGAGAGTTGCAAGAGTTTAGCCTTGTGCTAATTCCGAATGTATTTCAGAGATTCAAAGAACAAACTTGAAGATAATTTCACTAAACAAATATACGTTTATTTATTCAATTGTTAATTTATTAAAATAAGTTCGTTATGTATATGGTTCAGTAATTTATGTAGTTTACTGAATCTGACCTCTCAATTACTGGTACCTGAAAGCATCACATTAACCCTAGTAGAAATCACAAATATCGCAAAATTTTCAAGGCGCTTTACATGATAATAATTTGTAAATCTAGTAAGAAATCTAACAAGTTATAAATTCTTTTTATTCCTTTCCAGCCTACTGCCGCTACAAATCGGGGACATTCGCTCTAGGAGAAGAAGTTCAAACGGAAGAACCATGTTTAAAATGTAATTGTCAACGTACTGCCGTAGTTTGCAAATTGAGAATGTGCAAAGACATGCCAGATCCTCCACCTCAAGGCTGCATTGTTGTCCACAGGGCCAAGAAATGTTGTGCTGAACTAGTTTGCCCAGGTAATATTTGACAACAAAACAAAAATGTCATATGTGCGGTTAGCTCAATATAAAATTTTACAGCCGAAATATCACGGATTTCTTTCTCTTTGTAATTTTTGACACCGCGAAGTAGTTTTTTGGGAGATTTTCGCAAAATGCTCAAAGCCAGACATGGTAGATGGTAGTAGTAGAATCGTAAAAAAGTTGTTGTTTTATTTGTTGTGCCCGCTCAAATTACAATCTCATGTTTGAGGTAGGGTAAACAATAAAGAAATTGTACGTTCTTCACATGCACGTACGTACGCACGTAGTACGTCGTCCTCCCCTAAAAATGCACTGTTATTTTGCACGATTTTCATGTAAGTTGTGTGCCAGTTGAGAAAGTAGAAGATAAATTTTTTTACGATGCATGTTTTGTGATTTTTTAAGCAAAAGGCAAAAGATCTGAATGAGTTTCAACCGAGGTTCTCAATTCTCACATTGAGAATTGTGTGCTCAAAGCTTTAAAAGCAGATAGCAAGAGAGACTTGATTCTATTATTTCGTGGGAACCTGACTGAATCCGGTCAAATCTTAACAATGAGAGTTTGAGAAACCGTTTTGATTCTGACAATTTGAACAAAAACGTTAAAACCTTTCTTCCTGCATGTGCTGCTACGCTAGAATGTCAATTGCAATTTCATCTGAATTTTACTCCATCTTGAGTCATAGTTAAACCAAACTAGAATCGGAATTCACAACATAATTATTTGCACACGGCACACACACATGCTAACGCGATGATGGGCAAATAAAGTCATTTAACTCGTTGTAAAATATCCAGGAAGTCGTTCGTGAATCTTTCATGTCCATAAAGCTTTTTTATCTTTTTTGGTCTTACCACGCTTTGGGGTTCAAGTAAAGTTAAAGTTGCAGAATTTACTAGTACAAAATGTAATAAACAATAGCAAAGTGTCTTGATCTCAAGTCAAATCTCAAGGTGCTCGTCTGTGACAATCGTACAGTCTTACGGTTCAACGCTCTTGGATGTTTTTTTGCACAAGTCAATCAGTTAGGAACCAATTTCCGTTTAAAAAATTACTGCCATGATTCTTGAATCTAATCGCGAATTGTTAGAACATCTTTTTTTAAAGCTATGTGAGGTCCGACGCAATACGTAAGCCCTTGTCTGTCTGGTGCAGATTTGTCTTGCCAATTCTTTTGCACATTTTGTTTTGCAGTGCAATGAGCCATACGTTGTAAAGTTGAAAATGTTTGATGCAAATCCCTGTCGTGCGTGACGGTGTCGTGTTAATGGTGTTAAGTGCTCCACGTCTCATTTATCTAAAGAGAGGAAAAGCAATATTCTATGGTCTAGTTAGTCTCGTGTTTCCAACTCCATTAAAACTTAGTGATTGAATAATCGCTCAAATTTATATCTTTCAGATGCCAACCGGAAAAACTCAAGAGAGCAAAGACTTTCAGAACAAGCAGTGGCCAATACATCTCTCATGGTGCCGCAGGGAGCGGGTGAAAAAGGTAACTGCATCCTGCATGGTCTTTGTCACTCTTCGTCTTCGTGCAAAGATTATCATGTAGAATTTAAGGCCTGTAAAATTAATTGCATGACGATCCATGTCATTAATCGAATTGCGTGATTTTTCTTACTAGGTTTTTGTATACACGAAGGAACTATTTATGCAGAGGGTTCTGCAATGCAATCCTCATCTCTTTGCGAATATTGTTTTTGTATTCGGGGTGAAATGAAATGCTCTAGCCCCCAGTGCGTGATTCCACTCAATGGATGCAAACCAAAATTCCGCTCATATGCTTGCTGCCCTACAAACTACGACTGCAGTAAGTTGAATATGATATTGGATTACCTTCAGAAATATTCATTTGTAAACTTTGAAACATTTTCGAGACAATTGTATGGATTTACAATATAATTGTAGATGAATCTAATGCTACCGCCATTTTGCAAACAATTCCAACAACCACTGCAATTCCCAGCTTTTTAAAAGGATGCCAAGTGCAAGGACGGTTCATTCATGACGGAGAACCCGTGCTCCCGATGCAGTTAGGACAAGAAGCAAATCACACAAATCAGTGTCAGACATGTTTCTGTATGGGTGGTTTAGTCCGTTGTCGACCTCTGGAATGTGACCGGCCGATCGAAGGTTGTGTTCCAATCAACTCTGACGGTCATTGCTGCCCAGATCGTTACGATTGTGACCCAGACAAAAAGTCGACAAATGCGATCTCGGCTCAACCAACTCCTAGGATACTTAGTCAGATCATTCAAAGTCAAAGCAGGGAAGTCGTTGAAGTGCGGCAAGATAGTTCTCCGTTACCTTCTCCGGCACCAGCTGAAGTCCTCGTGAATGACCAGCTTTCTGCTAAAAACAAGTCTGAAATTGGAAGTCGAGAACAGCGAAGAAATCGAGACAAGGACGATTTTGCGGTTGCTCTCAAAACATCTTACGAGCATGAAGATGACAATGGACGAGAAGAGTCACTCAGCTTTGAGCACGGAGAACATGACAGCCAGTCAAGTGTTTCTTTCGAAGGTAAGCCTTCCAATATTTGGAAATTATTGTAGATTTTCTGATGCTTTGACGAAACTTTGACAATTTTAAAGGTACATCCGAGCAATCCAACTCAAGAATTGAGTTTGACGCAATTCCAGACCCCGCATCTGAGACAGAACTTCCGGATACTTCTTCCAGCGAAGACAATGACATTTCTATTGTTGTCACTGAGAATGAGAATAATTTAGAAGACGTGACCACAAACTCACCTGTGACGACCTCATTTCCTAGCACCACTTTTGTAACATCTGCAATTCCAACGTCGACAAATTCTACCAGCACAATCCCACCTGCAGAGAGTACATCCACGATGAGTGAACCTTCGACAACATCTTCTGAATCCACTTTCAGCGTCAGCCTCAATTCTACTGAGGAAGCTCCTCCGACATCTCCTGCCGAACAGCTGAATTCGACTTCTATTTCGAACTCTACTAAATTAGACGATTCTGTTCCCACAGAAGAGGGGACGCCAAACGTATCGACTCCTTACGCCGAGGACACAACAAATGCAACAACGATTTCGTCTAGTAGTCCAAGCCCTACTTTGCCCACGACATTGAGCAACCTTCATTTTATTCCATTTGGAGCAGAAGATGCCGTCGTTGGAAACCAGAATTCTGTTGCGGACTTTGAGCCACCGTTCGTCAAGTATGAAAACCAACCTCCGCTGCCGATTAAAATCGTTTATGATCAAAATGCATTGAGAACTAGTTTGATTCAGCCCACACCACAGAAGGGTTATGTACACGTGCCCTTGAAAGTTGAACCTCCACAGGCAGATACGAGCAACCCTACAATAACGATCCCTTCGACTGATAGTTTCAAGGACGAATTGATTTCATCAAATCCCGTTATGGATATCCATGTTTCGACAAGTCTTTACAACAATGGATACTTTAATAATGGCGTGGTCCCGCCCGCGAATCTCACCGGATTCCCTGGACAGGTGTTCGAAGATGCAGGAGAGGGTTCCAAAGATGACGATTTGATCATTGCTGCTAACCAAGACGAAAAAAATAAACTACCCATCAAAATTAATTTCACGGCAGAAGATAGTATCAAAACTGAAGAGTTGGAACCTCCGCACGTTGGGTCGAACAATCCGTTAAGAACGTATTCTAAGTTTGGAATTCAAGATGCTCCATTTTACCGGTTTGGAATTGACACTCCACCAAATTCAGACAGTATGAAATCTGCAATTCGCGACCAAATCCAAAACCCAGCCGCGCGGGAGGATAATGATAACCGGTTTTACGACCGAGTCCCGCACGTCGATAGTCCTGGTTTTAATCCCTATGCAGACTATGAGCAGGATGTCTATGACGAAAGTTTCGAAAAAGGAATTCAAGAGCAACAAAAACTGGTGAACAATTATCGCTACGAAAATTATGGTACTTCGAGTGGGACTTTGGGTACTACAAAGACCACTTCAACTACCACTGCTCCCACGCGGGCACCATCGAAATCCACTACTACTGCAAAAATGGTGACGACGACACCGACGACGACTACGTATCAGCCGATTCGAAATACAAAAACAAAACCTCCGACTTCATTCCAAAGCGGTTTTAAACCAGTTGTTGCATTTCCTTTTATGATACCAAAAAATAAGCCTTTTGACTCTTTGTTCAATATTGGGCTGAAATTAAGTGGTTGTAATATTTATGGCAAAATGTATCGGGTTGGGAAAATAATTTTAGAATTGTCGAGTCCTTGCTTACAGTGTGAATGTACTGAAATGGGGGTTCAATGTACGGAACTGCAATGTTGAAGCGAGAGTACCTCAAAGTGTATTTACAAAGTTGTTAAAAAATTTAGCAAATCTCACAAAATAACTTCGGCATTGTCACCATTGCACCATTCAGGTTAACGATTGTAAATTTAAAAGAAAAATTCTAAATATATTTAGGGCAACAAATATGTCGTCATCACTAACTTATTTGGTTCGGTATTTAAATATTTATGGAAAGCATACATAGGGCTGGGGTGGAGGGTGATGGAAAGGTCTGGAATCTGGATGGTTTTCTCTGGGAACGAGACGGGGAATTTTACAAGGTGAAAATTAATAAAATTTATAATTTATTCATCTCTTCCTAAGTACGGCTGTTGAGACCAACGAAGTTAAATTCAGATTTAACGATTGTGGTTTGTAATACAACGATGAAAGGGTAAATTTAGCTCCTGTAGTGGAAATGGAATGGTGACCAAATCAAAGATTGAAATGACTTTCCTCACATTTACAATCTATGATAAGTATTCTAGTTATATACATAATTAGTAAGAAAATTTAAATTATTGTTGTGACAAAATTGCAAACAAGTTCCTTGAAATTCCAGACAAAAATCACATTTAGTAATTTAGTACCTATTCAATAAGAATACTACACTTACTTCTCAACACTACATTCGCTCTGAATAAAATAGTACAACTTTTTGAACTAGTTAACAACTATACTTCCTTAGTTTCGTGCATGATTCTAACTATTGGAAATGTTCTTAAAATTTGGCTTCGATACGATCCACTTTAGAGCAACTCTTATAACTGGACCTACAACTTGTACACCTGACTTTATCACTTTTTTTGTGAATTCAATCACCTGAATTAAGTAATACTTGAGATTTTGATAATATTCGCAAAGGATGAGTTTGCCCATTCCATTAAACGACAATGACATTCACAGAGATTTAAAACGACTTATCCATTAAGTCTTTTTCATAAGAATTGCAGTGTAAAGGTATTCCTGGGATTGCGGCTCAGCTCAATCGTCTCGTCGTCGTCTCTTCTGTTGGCTGAGGAGATGATAGTTTCAAAAAGTGGATCCTGAAATGCTATAAAAATCTCGAGCTGAGATTTAGTTTTGAAGAAAAAAAAGTAAAAGTAAAAGTAAAAGTAGTAGAAGCAGTAGTAGACTACTACTACTAGTAGTAGTCAAGTCTGTCGGCGAAGGATTTGGCATTTTTTGGAGACTGGAATTGGAAAAAAGCGGGAAAGGTAGCAAGTAGAAGAAAAAAACTGGCAAAATCATAATCGTTTTGCAGAAGAATTTGAGAGAGAAAGTAGAAGAGAATCGATGAGAGAAAGACACGAAGAAATGAAAGTAACTCCTTCTTTAGACCTAACAAAAAAAGTCTCCATTTGATTTGGACAGTCAAAACTGAAACCAGCAGCGGCAGCACATCATTGCATCGCAGGTTTAGGAAATTGCTACACACGTACTTCTTTTTTTTCTTCATTGCAATTTTTGCATTTTGTCCTTCACAAAATATTACACTCAATTCAGATTTTATTTCACGGCGTGTCTTAATGCCGTGCGTGCGTGCATAAAAAGTACGTACTACATTGAACTCAACGTTAAATTGGAATTGAGAAATGTAAAATTGAAATATTAGTAGGTTGAGTGTAGTAGTGATTTGGCTAGGATTGTCATTTCTCAATGTCTTCGCAGTCTTGAGTCGTCTTCTTCATCATTCCCCCATTCCATCCTAGCCATCCTTTCTCACTCTGTCCACAAAAATAAAACTTTTTGTTTCTGAAAGAATGAGATTCGATTCTTCCTGGGAATTCTTTCAAGGATTTCAGACAGATTCCGGCTTCAACCTCGAATGAAAATTGTGCATTTGAAAGGTTTCGGGTGTTGTACAAGTTAATGTCTAAAATTATCATTTTCTTCACCGGTATTGTTTATATTTATTATAAAGCTGAAAATTTGATCCTATATAGCCATACATTTGCCTTGCCTCTTGCAGAAAGGGTTTGCATCGAAATCTAAAAAAAACTACCAAATCGATAGATGATGAAAATGAAAATTGAGCTTGGCTTGGCATTGGATTCTCAATTTGGTAATCTCAATTTGTAACGTGTTGTGTGTAATGAAAATGTTGAAAACTTTCATATGTTGTGTTGTATCAGAATAAAATACAGATTTTGGAGTATGTATTCTCGTATGGGCCTGAATGCAAGGTGGTCGGGGGAGTGTGAATTTGAATGGTGTAAAATAATACATACAACGCCGCAAAGTACAATACGAAACCAGGAGAAGGAGTGACAGTTTAATTTACATTTTCATTCTTCACAATACATTGCAATTCCAGCCCGGCATCTGAATTGAGACAAAACACTCTCAAAATTCTCCTGTTACTGCATTCAGATTGCATAAGATTGCTCGATATGTTCAGAAAAGATTTTGGCATTACAGGCAGACCGAATACTACAACGTTTCCGTCTTTGCATTTTTTTATTATCTTTGTTAAAGAAAGTCAAAATTGATTAATCCTTTGTTAGGGAGTCCGCGCGCTTACCCACCACCAGCGGTTACGTTTGTGTAAGTACAATCGACACACAGCGCAACTAACACATAAATTTACAAATTAAGTGATAGTTGATTCATTTATCATCTCATGTTAGAAGAAAATTGTATTTTATTTGAATCTCTTCAGTTGAATTTTCATTTGATATGATACATCTGAAGCCGACAAGTCGGCTCACTCAGTGTCAGCTTGCTCATTTCCGAAAATTCTGAATAATTTGGAAACCACATGGAAGAATTTTGCGGTAAGCTGAATTTAACATTGGAAAATAACATTTTCATTCTGCAAGCGCCTAGAAAATTGCTTAGAATAGTGAGCAAAATATTCTCGACATTTTCAGATTCTTAAAATTTTAACAAGATTTCTTTCTCAATTTTCGTTTTAAAACTTGAATTAAAAAAAATTAAGAATAAAAAGAAAGCAAGGCAAATGGTTAGAAATTTCGGAATGTACGTAGGTAACTAGGAGAGAGCCATGGGAAAAGCAAAAATACAATTTTAGGGAGCGAAGAAATCTGCGCACTTTTCCTTACCTTTTGTCCAAAACTTTCTGCACCGTTTTCTTTACTCCATTGCATTGCATACATTGTCAACAACTCATGTCTCAAGTGGAGAGTTGTGGATCAATCCCATGCTCGAAAAAGAAAACTCTCACAGCCAAATCAAGTCCTGTTTTCAGTGCAAGTGAGTAGTCGGCAGTGCTTTTCAACCTTTTCAAAACTTGAAATAAATATTTGCGTCTACTATTTTTATTCCCTAAAGACATTCATTTCTCTTGTTTTCCTTTGATCAGTAGTAACACCTGGTGGTCATATTGGTTATTGAAGAATTTCTCTCACAAAAAAAATTTGCAGGCCTACAGATAGATTTCTGCAAAATTCGCCGGCGAGCATCATTTTAGCTCAGCGTGTTGAACTTTCGGTCCTGAATCTGACTCCAATTTCTTCCATGAGCAGCAAGTAAGTGAAAACTTCTTTTGGAAATTGATTTGATATTTGTAGTACAAATACAGAGACAAAATTTTAGAAAATTTCTAAACATCAGGTAATATATTTTGATAGACACGTCACGTCACGTCACACTTGAGTGATCTTACAATTATTATTTTGCTTGCAAGATTTATGAATTTGGAAGCGGTTCTTGTTTATGAAAAAGTGACAAAGTGAAGTTTTGTGTGCATAGTCTGATGACCTAATTTGCCTGGTATTTGCGTTGTATGACAGCCAAGAATTTTACTACAGGCTATTGTTTACCTTCACACTTGAGTTATTTTTGTCAAGACTATTTTCAATCTTTTGACGTAACACTATGCCGCTCCGTGATCCCAAAAAAATTCCTTGTCATACGCGCTACCCGATATAGATCAATTTCTGCATGTCAGTTTTGAGGAAGCCAAAAAGTTGCGCAATTCTCATTCACTCATAATACCAAATAACCGTAAAATTGTAAAATGAATCATGTGCAAAAAGGCCAGGTTAAATTCTCAATTAAATTCCGACTCTAAAACTTAAATTGTGTTCATTCCATATTGTGCCACTTAATTCTGGCCGTAAATCCAGCACAAGTCCAAATATTTTGGATAAGAAGGAATCCTTGCAAACAATTCTTGAATATTTAGTTTCATACTTACGCAGGTTTCGTTAGCCCTTATCTCTCATTGAAATTGTTTACTTAGGTGATCAATATATTTCTCGAGCGTTCTTTCGGAAATTATTAAAGCATTTCCTCTGACCTAAATGAGTGAAGTTGCGAGCGACTCATCGACATGAAGTTTTTTATGCCAAAACAAAACAAAAAAAAGAAGAGAAATGAATGTTCATTGTAGATCAATTACTTTGGCTGAGCCGTGCGGACTTTGGCGCAGAGCTTCCTAAAGTTTATTTAGTTGGTCAAAGAAGAATCACTTAAAAATATTAGAACTCCTTGAGGGAATCGCATTGTGGTGTGGTATGACCATGACTTGTCTTACCAGTCATCATGAGGGTTAAAAGTTTTAAGGCATTTAGGCCACAGAAACAGAAGAGAGACCAAAGAAGGCTTTTCATTTAGAGGAAGAAAAGGAAAGGTGAAGTCGGCTGTAGTCTAGTAGTGGGTCGGTCCACTTTTAGTTTAAAACTCCTGCATGGAATCATATGGTTGAGAACTTGTCGTATCACAATCGTTTCTCTTCCTCACAAATTGATTTAGTGAGAGTATAAAAGCCGTCGAAGTAATTGTCACTGGGAAAAGTAAAGTGCAACCAAATTGAATTGGGTGACGGTAATAAGTGTCTCCCAAAATATGAGGAAGAGGACGGAGAAAGTTCAGTTCAGATTTTGATGTCTCTCGGTCATGCCAACCTAGAATCCCGAACCCCACCCACGACCCACCCACCTCCATGTTCATGTTCACTTCTCAAACCCGTACAAATTAATATGAAATAGTCTAGCTCGACAATGTCGAAATGCAAAACTTCAAACCTCGAACTCAACAAATTCGGTGAAGCCGTGATCACCTGTACTAGCATGTTTGCAGAATACAAAGTTTATTGCAAATATTACAAAATTTGCTCAAATTGCAAATTTGCAAAAAATTATCTTGTAACGCATTCGCATTCCGCTCTCCTCAATTTTAGAAATTATGCAGGCGAAAATTATACAAAACGTTTTTGAAGGTAAAACTTGATTCTTTATTAGCTTTCAACAGTTAAATGCTTTTGGATGCGTAATATTGTATGTTTAGTTTTTGTATATTGACGCTTAGGTTTAAATCTGAGGAGCATTTTCAGCCAATGCTTCAGGAGAAAGTAGATTTACCTGAGTTCCCCTTGAAATTTTATAAACACGTGGAAGTTCACGCAACATTTTCCTATTCTTCTTGAATTTCTTCTTTGAGTCTTTCTTAATTTTTGGTTCTGGTTTATAATTTTTTACTTCCGTTTTCGTATCAATATCATTCATTTCCGATTCAGTTGTAGCTGGGGCGTCGCTCTCACTCTCAACTTGTACTTGCTTCGCTTCCTTATTTATTTTGCTGTCTGGCAAATCTAGGATACCAAAAAATAGTAGAATAAGAGTAGAATCAAGCTAAGAGGAATTGAATGACGCGAGACTGTCCCATTTTTCTAGGAAAGTTTAGATCAAACGCGAATGCTTTATACCTGTGAACAACCAAGAATTTCGCAAAATCGTTTGTTTCTTCTTGATTAAGGTTCGCTTCGCACGGAGCTGGGAAAAAATACAACATCAAAATTGTACCTTTAAAGGTACTTTGCTATGCAAATATTCACCTCTATGTTGAGTCTTTCAAGCTCCTGACGAATTGTATCATTTTCCGATTCCTTGGGGACAAATTCTCCACAATGTTCTAGAGCATATGCGATTGGATTCTTTGGACGCGGTTTGGCAACTTTCAACGCGTTGAACATTTCAAGAAACAATGGATCCAAGTTGACCTTCTTAACAGCTTCAAAGTATGGCGCTCGGGATTGCCACAATCGGTTTATTCTCTCAGTCTAAGAAATTAAATTGTTCAAGTGAAATTTCAAAAGGGGCCATTAATGTGAAACCAAAACGTTTTGTGTGCTGACCATATCATTGCTTTCCCCTGAGGGACCATGAGGCGGATTGTTGCCATTGTACTGATTATATTTCCTCCAGGGTTGTGGAGCCTGGTTGCCGCGAAATCTCTGATCCTTTCTTTCAGATTTATTCCAAATCCACTGTCTTTTGTTGACATCATTGGAAGGCTCACTAAATCTTGGATATACTTTTCGTTGATTCTGCCAACGTAAGGCCTGGGATGGTAAAGAAGTTTTTGCTGGTAGACATGATTTCTCTATATCTGGGTTAGTCGGTCTGTAGACCAGCCGAGCATCAGAAGGTGGTAGGTCCAAATATTCGCTGAGTAGAACAGAGTTTGGTTCCGGTGGATTTGGGTTCCAGAAATCATCCAATGCTTGTGGTGGAGCATCTTTGGGGCGAATAAATGGAACAATCCTATACGGTTTGGACACTAAGGGTTCCCAAACAGTGTTG
>JAQGCM010001833.1:0-13322 GCA_034699705.1 Hymenaphorura dentifera
TTGTCTTGACATCTACTGTCGGCAATATTCAGTAAAACTAAATCCTTCGGGCTGTCCCTCAGTCGCGACTGATTATTTAGAAATAAGGTTCAGAGTTCTTGGTCAGCAGAGCCACAGGTGGAAGGTTTGTTTCTCCCACACATAATCACCATCGAATTAGTTTTCCTCTTTGATGAGACTCCTGTTGACATATTGACCTCTTGACGTGGGGTTTTCTAAATTAATTACCACCGATTTAACCGGATTTATTAACTTTACCGCCTTGGGAATGTTCCACACATTAACATATATTCATTTTAATTATTTGCGGGTTCGGCCCAGATCGCCGAATTTTTTCGCCATTTTTAAGATATCCACCATTTTATTGAAAAAATCCGCCATTATGTTGAAAAATCCGCCATTTGTTTGCAAAATCGCGATTTTTCGAAGAAAAAAAACCCGCCATTTTTTTTTCGGCGGGCCGGGCATCCGCTATTTTGTTTTTCAGCGGGTCGGAACATTTCGATGGCTTGATACCTAGAATCATTTTCCACGTTTTACCTGTAGCTAAAAATGGGGATTTTAACATGGGCATAATGGGCAAGCACACCCATCAATTGAGTATTAATTTTTAAACCCATGGTAATCCTTGTTGAATTTCAATAATTTTGTACGAGTTTCGGCTCACAAGAGAGGGTCGTGACATACGCAGAACACCCAAACCTGGCATATGAATTCAATTTCATCTGAATTTGAATATGAATTTTATTGTATCCAAAGGACGGAGCCCACAATACAAAATCCTTACTACTAACATAATATGTATAAATTACACAAATCAACTTAAGTTAGTTTCTCCTGCACTTACTCGTTCATAGAGAACGATCTCACTCTGACGAGGGAAGTACTCGAGGTGGTCATGGCCGATTTAGCTGAAAAATTGTGATCCATTTGAGAAAAATAATTAAAAAATAGTAGCACCTTCACTTTCTCTGAATGGGCAAAAAAAAATTTTGGTCCAAAAAATTTTCACGGGTGGGGGACCCTATGAAAGTTGAATATTGGTGTGTTAATTTGCCTGCACTTTTTGAGGAAATGTGTTTCGCGAAAGCATGGCCTAGCATGGCATGGAAAACCATGTTTTGAGCGGACCAAAATAGTGAGAAAACATAAAAATTAGCCTGTCGAAATCATAATTTCTAGGTCAAAAAAAATTTCAAAGTCGCAACTCAAAAATTCAAGTTGATTTTCGTCGGTTCAATTAGCTGCCAGTTTTCAGTTTTTCGTTTCGAGCTCCATGACTTTCTAGGTATTGCGAATTTTTTTTTGAAAGAAATCGACTCCACTAGTGCACATCGCAAAATTAGAATAAAAATGAAGTAAAATCGGTGGCGTACTTTATTATCTTCAAAAAAAAATTTGAAGGGCAGGGTTAGGAGGCATTTTCACCAAAAATGCTCGAAAGTCGACACTCTTTAATTAACAAAACATAATATCACAAAATTAATTTTACATCGTGCATGAACTTCTGCATTACCAAACAAGCTGGAACGGCACAATCCAATCATTTCTGTGTAATTTTAGATAAATCCCCGTTTTGTTATTTGTTTTTCTACAAAATCTCAGAGTAATGATGGCTATGTATTCGCATCGCAGGCCTGCTAAGCTATCGCAGCTCGATATAAGCCTGCGATACAAAAGCATAGCCATCATTACTCTGAGTACAAAATATTGAGTTATTGTTATAAACAGAGGGAACAGGAGATCATACTCCATCGTCTTCATTTCATTCTATCCCATTCACTTGGCGACCGAGAGAGGACCTAAGCGTATTACCGTAATTACCGATACCACACGGGCTAGGGCTTGGGTGTCGAACCTTATCCCGAGCTCTTAGTCGAATATTGATGTTAGTTGTATTCACTCCGCATAGAGGTCGCGCCACAAGACGTACTTTTACCAATTGTTAAGTTAGTTAAGGTGAGGGTGGTTTTGATGTTTTCTCAAGAGCTAAATGTTTATCAAAAGCAGTGTAAGTAGTGAAGAATTTTTAAGCCACGACCGCCGCACAATACTCGACGTCAGAATCAGAACAAGGCATTAATTACTCATCGTAGTGCTTTTTTATTGCATTTCAGACCCACAAGCCAAAACAGTCACAATTGCTCGACTCACTTTCTCTTACACTGCGAAACATCGAACAGTTAATTTGTTTGAGTTCTTCCAAGCAAATCTGCCAGCTCGCCAACATGAGAATTCACGACTCTCAACACTTATTTTGCGCATTGGTCTTGACCACTTTGACCTTCACGGTGTGCCCAGTCTCAGGAATCAAAAGACCAGCTGACTCAAAATGCAAAAATATCGACCCTGTAGACGTGGACGACCGTTGGGTAAGTTGCATTTCGATTTTAGTTTAAATTTTTTGTGGTTTTCTTAAAACGTTTTTTCTGAGCTGATTTGTTTGTAGTTTGTTGAGAATGAAAAGAATGGCCTGGACTATCCGTTTGGTTCAAAAGGGACTGATGACTTTGAACTTCCTCCAGCACCACCGCAAGATGACAAAACTCTCAAGAGAAAGAAATGCAAAAAAGTTATCGGCAAAGTAAGGGGTGAAATTGTCCCACTCATTGCAACCATTAAATTCAATAGGATGAACTACTTGACTGGTGTTTTTTGGGTGGAAACATTCCCTGCTCCACCTGACGCTCTCAAATGTAATAAACACTAAACTGCTACTTAAATTCAGGATCAAAATTAAAAAATGTGGGTTGAAAATTTTTGGCTGACCAACTTTGTTAATTTTTTCTCTCAGTTTACGTTGATTTGACCATGGTGCTGACAAACAACAGCACTTTTACGTTGTTCTATATATGCGTAGGAGAAACTAAAGAATTCTGGTTTGTCGCGAGCCCTGCGGGCACCAATTTGACCAAGACGGAGAAAGAGGAGATATTGACTCATGTGGACAAAGAGCTGAAGCTGAGTCGAAGAAAAAAAGACATTGCGTCTGAAAAAGATGAGGTTTATTTGTTGGGCGTCAAGGATTGTGATAAGAAGGGGTCTAAACCAGCGGGGTTGAGTGATGCGAAGGTTGGAGGGGTGAAGGGCGATGGGATTCCAAACGTTGGCGGACTAGGCGGAGGCGGAGATTAGCCAAAGAGCTCCTAGAATAAAAATAATGGGGTATTCAAAATCAAGTCAGTAAAGACAAGTAGAGAGATGAATGAGTAAGCCCTACGGTATAGCTTATGGGTTTTACCCGTTTACCTCTTTATTTGGTTTTACAGGCTTAATTTTGAATACCCCCAATAAAATGCAAAGAATTGTGTTTGACATGGATGACGCGCCGTTGAACCTCAAAATTTGACAAGTTTGTCTACCCAGCCTAGCAATACATTCATGTGCTTAATGCTTAACTTCAACAAGGTGCTAAATAAAATTTCTAAAATTAATAAATCTTCCCAAATTCCTGATCTAATTCCAGTGCATTGAATTTATTGCTTACGAGTACTTTCCAAAATTCCTCTTGAATGAAAAATTCGTAGGACCGACTAGTTATGAATTCAAGACAAGAGGAAAGTTGTTTGTTTTTTTAGGTGAGGAGACATGTATGTATTACTACATGGAAAAATTATGCGAGCTCTGCAGAGAATTATCATAGGTTGAGGTGTCTATGTAAAAGAAACTGGAGGACTTTGTGGTCAAAATATGCTGTCAAATTTTTTTTAGCACTAAGCATGTATGCAAATTGTCGTATTTAGCGTCAAAATTGGAAGATTTTCTTAGGCTTTTTGTACTGAAACTAAAACTGATATTTTTCGTTGCTCACTATTGTAAAGATTTCACTCCGAAAATCATGTTCAAAATCAGAAGTTTTTCTACGGATTTGATTACTTGGTTTATTAATAATGACTAATGACATTGAGTCATAAAGCGAAAACAAGTTTTATATGATTTCAGATTTCACAAATTGGTCAACATTTGTCATTTCTAGTCAACAAATACTTAAGGTTTCCCTCAACTTTCGAAACTTTTTGTCAACAGTTTACAGTAATTGATATTATTTTTACAATTTTTAACCCAAATCCATAAAATTCTTTGATTTAATGATATGCAAATTATTTTGGATTAGAGTCGTATGTGTCTCATGCGGCTTACATTTGCAAATTGTTTCCAAAACGTGATGCAATTCGTGGATTCTGCGATGAGTGTGTAGACTCTGTAGACACACACAATTGCATTGTTCAGAGTTCTGAATAGTTGTAAAAAATGCAGTCTCCTAACCGGTGGCTTGTCTATCAATCACGAGAGAATTTTTTTTCGAGAATGACAGCAAAGCAGCAGTGTTTTAATTAACCTGACCGCTTCCTTTTTTTGTTTATTGCACCTTAATAATTGACACTTTTCCCACAGCTTTTCGAGAGACGGGAGTTGAACTTTTTGTTTGCAATTTGCATAAAATTGCACAAAAATGCACCCTTGAAACTAATAATGGCAAGCTAAAGTTGAGTAAACTGATTTTTGAACAAACAGAGGTTGGGGAAATTTGTTTACAACTCGTTATAACGCTTTTATTGTCAAGGTTTTAAGTGTGTATCTGGTGTGTTGTCACTGCGATTATCTTCATGAATCACTATCATATTTAGAATTTAGGCGTTGAGGTCACAAGGTTACGGGGTCACGATAAAAGTCCAATTTCAGACAGTTGCAAAAAATACTGTTATGTGCTGAATCGTCTTCAACATTAGATTTAATTAAAAAAAAATTATTTAACTTTGATGCAGTGGATTTCATTTCACTTTGTCTTTTTGAATTCGAATTTTGTGTTTTCTATTCACAATTCGTTTAGTGTGTCGCCGAAATACTATACAAAGGTTTGGTTATACAAAAGCCGTGCGATAAAAAGTAAGCAAGATACAATGGCCAGACGATACAAGTTCGCGCGATACAAAAAACCGCTATACAACGCCCACTATACAATGACATGGAACCATTCCTTTATGAGCCAACCACCGCTGATATACGCGTTGAAGTACCTTTACGAACACTAAGTTCCGGTTCATCTTAAACTACAAATTACAAGATAACCTTCCTCTGGAAATATTGCATTTATTATTATTGTAAATATGTATTTACTGCAAATATGCAAATATTCAATTCTCCAATAGTATTCAGCAAAATTGAACTAGACTTTAAATTGAATGTGACAAATTTTGTGTTAGCTGAAACACAGAGACTTTTGGCTTGAACATACGTGTACTTGTCTTTTTTATGCATTATATTTGTTGGTTGACTCCTGATTTTTTTGCTATTTTTATTGCAACTACCTCCTGCAATGTATTAACCATCTCACAGTGTAATTACCCAGTCATGAGAAATTGTGCAATGAAGTAAAATAAAATAAATGCGGTCGAAAAAATAGTCGATCCACTCTTGACGTTTTGACTTTGAGTAGGACTTCGTTAGTATATTCAGAAAATTGAAGCTGATGAGCAAGAAGGATTATCCAAATTTATGGAATGCAAAAGTTTCCTCCACCAAGGTGATAAAACTGTGAGCACTCGCACAAGGGTTTCACCTTAGGACACAACCTCAAATCTTTGGGCTAAGAATTGACAAAGCATGCATGACAACAAGCAAACCGTACAGTTCACTTTTGGCAAAATTTGAGCATTTTTTAGACATTTACAAATTACTGTAATAATCAAGTTGATTTGAGGATAAATTAACCAATTTGTACAACGAGCGCATATTTGGAAGTCAAATCGATTGGTGCGATTAGTGATATTCATATTATGAAGTCAATATTAATTTTGATTGGGATAGTTAATCCGTGATAATTCATATTCCTCAACAGCCAAGGCATAATCTTTTCTTAGAGTAAGATTTGACCATTTGCAGTTGTCATGCCAATTTGTGAAATTCCAATATTTTAATGATCGAAATTTTCACAGTACAGTTTTAATTACCCGTCAACGTGTCACTTTCACTCCGAGTGACTGTGACCACTGAACTGACTACCTTTTCCTACAATGTGTTTTTGAAGATGTTATGATTCATTGAGTTGAATCATCGTAAGGTAAAATAGTAATAAATGGCTTACAAGGGGGGGTTTTGACTGGCTCAAAACGTCCAGACCTGGCGTTGGCATATTCTTTCTACGTTGTCTGGGAACCCAATACTGAGAGAACATCTGTTCACACCTTAGTTTCTAGGTCTAAAATTAAAGCCGCACAGAATTCAACATAACCACAAAGTGTAAAGCCAATTTTCGTGGATTAAATCGGAGGCCCATTTCGAGTTTTTCTATGGTAACGCATGTACTCAAAGCCTGCTCAGCTCAAAGTTTCAAAGTAGATTTATACTCAGACGGTTTCAAACCTAGACTTACTCTCCTAAAACACGAGTCTTCATTTATGTCAATACATTTCTCTGCGACGCGACATAGATAGGACGCCGAGAATTCTGAAACCCTTGCTGGAACATCCGTTTAAACTGAGCTTAGTCGTCTGACCTCATCTCACACCAGCTATCTCGCCATTGTACGCAATTATAGAATTCTATCCCCATACTGACAGCGAAGGAACTCTAGCCGCACCGAGCCAGATACGAAGATACGATTCGCTCGGTCGATCTCTGAGCCCTCCGAAAGGACCATTCAATTACGGCAACGGTTTAGTTTAGCATTTTTTGTCCCGCTATGTTCTCCACAAGAAAGTCGATTTTTTTCAACTTTGGACACTGGACAGGGCAGGGAGCTGGAAATAAAAATGAAAATTAGCATTAGCTAAGATTTAGCCAATGAAAATTAACTTTTTACGACGGCGATGACCTCCCTGTTCAACTTTTGAGGTGCGGCTTTAAATTTTAACAAATTATGATTTGGACAAGCAAGTTTTTATGTTTTCTCACCAAAGAAGACAGATGAAAGTTTGCAACTCCTAGAAGGGCTCCATCTGTGATCCTTGTTTTCTCACTAAGGCACTGGGGCCATAACGAGTATAGGTGTGGAAGTTTACGCCGACGCATGTCACGACCCTCCCTTGTTAGTCATTTATCATTTTATAGTTGTTATGTTGGAAAGTTGATTAGAAAATCGAAACAATGGCCAAATTAAAAACCAAATGTTTAACAGTAGTCAAGTATTCTTAAGCCACCACCGCAGCGCCGCCCAATACTTCGGCCTCTGAATCAGACTACTATTACTCATTGACCTACTTTCTTATTGCGTTTCCAAACGCAGAGTCACAACAACAACTCCTTGATTTACTTTCTCTTACAACTTCGAAACTTAGAACTGGCCAGAACTTTGTCTAAGTTCTTCATAGCAAGCCAGTCCGAGTCCGAGAACATCATGAAAATTTTCAACTCTCCGGAAGTATTTTGCGCTTTGGTCTTGACGACTTTGACCATTACAGTGTGCTCAGTCTCAGGACTCAAAAGACCAGCTGGTTCAAAATGCAAAAATATCTCACCAGTAGACGTGGACGACGATTGGGTATGTATTTCCATTCGTCTTTTGTCGTCTGTTTCTTAAAAGGTTTCTCTGCTTTGTTTGCAGGCTGTCGAAAATGAAAAAGCTGGCCTGGAATTTCCGTTTGGTTCAAAAGGGACTGATGACGTTGCATTTCCAGCCGAAATGCCGAAAGAAGACAAATCGCTCAAGCAGAAGAAATGCAAAAAAGCTACGGCCAGAGTAAGGGGAGAAACTCTGTCTTTCGTGGGAAGCATCAGGTACAATAGGTTGAACCAATTCACTGGGCTTTTCTTTGCGGACACATTCCCTGCTCCGCCTGACGCTCTCAAATGTAATGCTACTAAAATTCAGCATCAAAATTCTGTTGAAAATTTTGCTGACCAATTTTCTTAATTCCTTTTTCTTCAGATTACCTAGATTTGACTATGGTGCTGACGAACAACAACACTTTTGCGCTCTACTACGTTTGTATTGGAGAGACTAATGAATTTTGGTATGTCGCGAGCCCGACCGGAACCATTTTGGCGAAGAATGAGAAAGAGGAGATATTGACTCACGTGGACAAAGAACTGAAGCTGAGTCGAAACAAGAAAGATATTGCGTCAAAGAATGACGACGTTTATTTACTATCAATCAAAGATTGTGACAAGAAGGGTAAAGGAAAGAAGGGAGGTGGCATCCCAGGCTTGACGGACTAGCTTAGGCGGAGTACAGCCAAAGAGTTCCTAGAACCCAAAGGCGAGACCATGGCGTGCTTTACGCGCAAAATTGTCTTAATTCTAAACAGCCCTGTAAAGGCTCAATTATATGCTCTACTTTAACAAACATTTGGTGTTAAATAAACTTCAAAGATAAATGCAATCCTAAAATTCCTCACCCAACTCCAATTCATAACTTCATAACAATCATTATTTAGAATACGGGTCAAAGTTCTTCGTAAGTCTCACCGGTGGAAGTTCTGTTCCCCCACCGCATCAGCATCCAATCATTTCTCCTCTTTGATGAGACTCGTATTTACCTATTGACGTGGGGTTTTCTAAACCAGGTACAACTTATTAAGGGATTTATCAATCCCTCAGATTAATGAATTGTCGTTGGCGACCTGCGGTCACCGTTTGTTTGTGCACGTATCGTAGAGTGGGCACTTTTGTTTGTCGAAATAAAACAATCATGGCGATGTGGTACTGGAGAAAATTCGATAGGTGGCGCATAAATGTCCCTAATGGATTGCTTGCCAGTTTTGCCCATAAGCCTAACGCTAAATAATACCCAAAGTTGGTTGTTATTTAACAGAGGTTGCCGTGGGACGCAAAATGTTGCATGAATTGGTGCCCATTAACCCTAATGCTAAGATTTTGTCACAATCAAAAATTTGCCAACAAAATATTGAAAAATTTCAAAATTAGTTCTGACGGTTTGTAAATTCCTTCAACTTATTTACATGAATTTAAAGAAAAATCACAGGAGTGTCGGTACAACGGTTCACCCGCAATACTGAATTGAAGTTGTTTTGACTTACCCTTTAGATTTTGAAAACTTTTTTGTCTGTCTTAGGTCTGTTTCGCTGCATACATTATTCAGTAGTCGGTCATTTTACGTTTGGAATTTTTGCTCTCTAGCTCTAATATCTTACTGTGAGAATACCCCTACCTAACAATCTATAGAACGAATCCACGAAATGTCTAAAGTCTAAAGCATAACTGAAATCATTCGTGGTTTACTTTATTTTCCAACAATGACAAGACAAAGCAAGCAAGATAGAAATGGAATGTCTGATGGTCTCCACCGTCATAAAAAAAATTAAATTGAAATTCGCAAATTTGTGTTGGTAACCAAGGGCTCCGAAATGTCGTCTCTACGACACCGCAGTACCACACGGCGGCCAGGCCGCCAACATTCATTACTCTGACTCTGAGTATCAATCCTACCTCGAACCTATTACAGTCATTTCCCACGTATTACCTGTAACGAAGGATGGGGATTTTAACATGGGCAAGCGTACCCACCAATCTACTATATTAAGATCGGATGTAATGATCTCTCTCCCTTTCTGAGACCGTACCCTGTTGACACGAAGTTAACGTTCACTTAGTAACCAAATATGAATTGATTTTTTTAGTCCGAATTTGTTTGTTTTGGTTGTGATGCAAATGCAATGCATTTTGTTGGCGGGAATATGCTATGCGACGCAACTATGCAATCAGACCGTCGTAATATTATTTTTTGAATTTTTTTTATAACAAACAAAATTCTATGGGCTTAGAAAATAAGAACCCGTGCCTAGCACGGGTGAAGTGCTAGTGATAGTGATTCATGAAGAAAATCGCAGTGTCTTCAATTTCGTAAAAGAAATCATCTTAATCGGACAATGGGAACCCCAAAATTTTGGAGCCTGAAATTCTTGCTAAAAAATGTGTGTGTCCTAGAAAAACATAACTGTGAACTGACGAACTGAATTAAAAATAGTCTCGTTGTCTCACTCTAATTTTTTAACTGGATAACGATAATACAGTGACCAACCATACAAAAGCTTGGCTATACAAAAGTCATGCGATACATAGTGCGCGCGACACAATGTCCACGCGATACAAAGTTCGCGCGATACCATGACCAGGTGATACAAAGCCGGGGAATCAAAAAACCGTTAAACAGATACAGTCTATCTCGGTTAAAACGATCTCGGATAATAGGATATTTCTGTTCTACGATTGGTTTTGGAAGACCCCGGCCGTAGTCCCATAAGAATAATGTTAAAAGAGTCCGGTTAAAGCGATAAAGCTTAATACGATGATTTTTCAAATACGCTGTGGTTTAGATGGTCCGGACGATTGAATTTCAACATTTAATACGATATTATTTGCACGGATTTCCGTCAAAAAGATCTAATTTTTCCGGTCACACGACATCATATGTGTCCGCGACAGTGCAGAAAAAAATCGACGGTAAAGTAGTGAGTTTATGTTAAAAGGTGGACGTGATTCGAGTTATAGAAAATGGAATTTAGCATTCGAAGGTCATGCAAGAACGTTAATTAACAAAATCCACCATGTCCACGATATGAAAAAATAGAGAAATTTTGAAAATTTCCTCCATTCAATAATTGGGCCAACCAAGGACTAGGGCAATCATAAGTAAGTACGTTTGCACTGCATACCAACGAAATAATGTTCAAAAAAAATTCCAGGACAAAAATAAAAATTCGGTTAAAGTGATGTTTCTTTAAGACGCTGTGTTTTCGAAGGTCCCTTCAGCATCGTTCGACGTTGCGATGCCCAGAATTCCATACGTCAGACTTCGCGTTAATGTGAACCGCACCGCAAAGCAGCGTCGTAGACGCGCGTCGGCCAAACCATACGTTTTTCTACGCCCTATATTTACGGCGAGCTACGAACCGCAACAAGAAGAAGCTTTCAAACAAGGCTTGGATCTAAATTCTAAATATCCAAAGAAGTAGAAAGAGACGGTGAGTTGAGTTTTTTTAGAAGAATTTGCTCCTTACTGAAAAGTGAGAATTATCAATTTAGACTCTTGGCAAAGGGCAAGATTTGGACCCAGTTATGGAGATCTTCTCAGCAATTCTTGGTGGAAAACTGTCTTTGGATCAGATTGAACTGTCGGAGTATTTGTGACGTTGTCCAGCCAGTCTCGTAATTTAAAGAAGGGAAGGACTTGTGTCCAATTCCCCCGAAGGCTGGCCTTTTCTTGAAAAAGGATTCCTCCGTTTCTTTCGCGCTGTTTGCAAAGAAAAGTGGGAGCGGACGTCCCTTGAAAAATATTTGAATCGGAGGTGCTACATTAGCGCCACCCTCGTCTAACTCGAAACTTTTTGGATGACGAGAGGCATCACGCTTTCTGCCAAAGTATTAAACGACTCTGATTTTGAACTATTCCAGCACGAAATCGGATGCCTGGGTTGTCTAATAGATGACATTTCAGTGCTCCAAAAGGAAGTCCTAGCCAAAGACTCCAACAACATTGCTATGGTGCTCGCAGAAAACATGGAATTCCAAGATGCCATCGAGGAGTCCTGGAGGGTTCTTCACTGAGTTACAGGGACAACGATGCTGGCCGGAGTCTCCTGAAGACATCTCGAATGACCCTGTTGTGAACGAAGTGATTTGAATGACGGGAGTCTATATCGACATTTTTTGGCATTTCATGAATGTCTGCCAGCAAGGTCCCGTCTTCCAAAGGGCTCCCTCTCTGACGTTGTCATTAAGTTTAATGAAGCGTACATGCAGAAGGGGATGGAACCAGAAGCGTTCCTCAAGGTTTATCACCAGCCCCCAACGGATTCGAAGCTTTTGAAAGACCTCTCCAAACTTTCGGTCCTTCCAGCCCCCGTGCATGAAGCAAACAACAACGCAGGCCTCAAGCATGAAAAGGTTTCTCAAAAAATCAATTCAATCAACAAAAATATTGCAGGAGGCCTCAACGGCGAGGTTTCTCGAACAATCAATTCCGTTATAAGTAACAAAAACAGAAGCCTCAACTGTAAAAAGGTTTCTGAAACAATCGATACGGCCAATCAGAACGTGACATTGTTGCTATTTTCTTCTAGAAACCCTTCGCCTCCGTGCACCCTTAAGCATCTAGCCATCATCCAAGACAGAAACCGACGCTGGGCTCGTAAGGTATCCGGGATGGAAAGGACAAAATTGGAACAGAAAAGGTCATAGATATTAGATATCACAAGAGCAGCCTGGGAGCGTGTAGTTCACACGATAACTCTGTGGGCCCTTAGCCCTGAAAACTTAGCCCCGAAAAGTTCATGAACTGGATAACTTGTGGCTCCTCCTGGAGGACGGGGTGGGAACAATCGCACAAGTCTGTGACGAGTTCAACGCCCGGTTTCGACACGTTGGCAACAAAGAAAGAATTCCAAAACGATTGCTGGCGTTGATTGGGAAGATGGAGAAAGAGACGTGGAAGTTTTCTAATTTCACCGCAGGCAATTTGTGGAGTGCTGACCAACTGTACCCTGAGCCTGACCTCATTGTCCGAACCGGGGCCAAGGATGCCCGAAATTTCCGAATGTCCGGATTCATGATTTGGCAGTCTGTATACACAGAACTCTTGTTTGTGGACAAGTACATGCCAGAAGTTGGAGCAGAAGATGTCGAGGGCTGGATTCATGAATTTGAGAATTCCGAGAGACGCTTTGGAGTTTGAGCACAGAGGGAGCCGAGCTTTCTAGGGTTTTTATTCACAATTTACACCACGTTATTTTGAAAAGAATTTTTGTAGAATGACTTTTGAGAATAATTGGAAGCTCTGTAGCGCGACCGAGAGAACGAGCTGCACAAATTAAACCCAATTCAAAGAAAGGGATCTTTGCAAAAGAAATGAAAATAGGACCTATTATGGAATTTATTTGGAGGTATTCGAATTTAGACGAATTTAGTAAATATGAATGCATAGATCAAAGAAATCGAAATGTGTTAAGAACATTTCAAGTGCAACACACGGAAAAATAACTTTGTGAGAGTTTTTTTTGACATTTCAAGTCTGCTCCACTCCTGGCCATTTTAAAGAATTTGTTTAAGGAGATTCAATATCGCCACCGATTTTACGTGCATTTTTATAGAAATTTTACAACGTACGTCACTAAATCGTTTAAAAGTTGATTGTTTTATTAAAAATATTGAAAATATATAAAATCAGCATATGATTTAACCCGTGAAAATTAACTTTGCACGAGGACCCCGCGCTAAATTTTCAAAAAAATAAATGAAGTACGTCAACATCCACATCAGTAAATTATTGATTCACCATTCGTCAGCATTTAATTTGGCTTATATTTTTTACCCCCCCCCCCCCCTTGAATGGATCGAGCTGATATTTTTTTTGGAAGTTCGGTTGG
>JAQGCM010001834.1:0-13321 GCA_034699705.1 Hymenaphorura dentifera
AATAATCACCATTCAACTTTAATATAATTTCGCAAAAAAATACTTTTGTAAAAGAAGTACAAACAACTGGACATTGGAGTTACACATTCATAGTATTATTAGGTGACATTTGATAAATTAGCGGTCACAGAAAATTAGCAGAAAGGTTACGGATGAGTTGACAATTTGGAATCAGCCGAATCAGATAAAAGATCACCTTCCGCTCGACACTCAATTTAGCTATTGTGTTTTGTATGTACTGATTGTGCTTGACATTATCTAGTCCAATCCAAACTAACAGAGGATGGTTCCATGGTTGGGAACTCGGTTAAGTACGTCCGGTCAATTTTTGTTTCAATTGTAAGTAAATTTGACAATTTGACTAATTGCATCATCAAAAATATTTGCCGAAGCCAGTTCACTACAGTTGAAACTATTTACAGTACCTATTGAGCACACATTTGACTACTATTTTAGAGTGGCATTACGCTTAAATTGGTATTTTTGCACGATTGCAGTTTCTCTGAAATGGAGTTGAGGGAATGCAAATATCTATGATTTGCTGTCCTGATTACTGACTGAAGGAAGATGAATGGTAGGATAAAAATACAGTCAATGTGTAGTGCAGGCGCAACGCAAACTGTAATGAAAGTAATTTATTAACAGATGATTACTGATGACATTCATATATCAAATCACAGAGCTCTAATCAAATTTCAAGCTATGGAAATGAAAGTAAGCTCACAGTGACGTAAAGAAATTTCAGTTTAGATTTGATTCTGTTTGAAGAAGCTTTGTTGAAAGTGCCATATTTGGAGATCATTTCTCGTAGGAGTTATTTTCTGGTAGTTCGTTTTCTAAAGAAATCATCCGATGACAGGATACACCTTTTCAAAATACTTTTCAAAATTTAGCATAAATTTGTTGAGTTGTGATGGCCAGCAGTGTGTGTTTCTCTCCCGGAAACACACCCTCCATTATAAACAGATTCGAACACAATGGCAAGTAAAAGTGTGCCCAAAACATCGCCAGTTGAAGTTAGCAATGGAATCACGTAGGAATCTGGGTCAATGCTTCGCTTCCAGAGGAAATTCGTCAAAATGGGAGTTAACCACAGCAAAGTCGCTACCTGCAAATACAATTAATTGCCAAGAACCAACTTGACATTTCAAAAAGAATATTTTTGAACCTGAGTGAAACAAGCCAAGAGGTACATAAAGATGAAGTACTGGTAACAAGAGCAATCATGATCATGAGATATTACAATTATAATAGTTGCAAAAATTGCGTGCCCAGGGACGGCTAGAGCAAGTAAAATCCAAGCGGTGACTGAGTGAGTTCCTAATGTTTGAAATTAGTCAAATAAATACATTATAAAATATCTCATTAATATTTCAGTGTTGTCTGCATGAAGCATCTTCTCATTCTTACCGAAGCGAAAAAAAGTGTCTGCGGGCGTGAGGAAAACTTTTTTCGGAGCCCCTGTGAGCAGTAAATTAAATGGAATCAAATTATGAATGATCAAAGGACCAATACAGCCGAATTTTGAGAAAATTTTACAAACGTAGAAATAACTATTTCCAAAATGTGCCAGTCAAATCAAGATTTTCTTAAGTTGAACTAATATTTTTACCGAATAATTTACTACCGACTCCACCAAAGTAGCTTAAAGTAATCTTTTAATATAACGCTTTTATTACAAACCCGGTGCTACTTCTGGGAGATCGCCTAATTTTCCATCTCTATTGTAAGCAGTTGATAGTCGATTATATTGAACAGCTGCCAAGTTGCCACCAATTCCATTAATCACCGGCTGGTAAAGACTCAAGTTGTGAAATCTACCGTCTTCGTATTCAAAGATCAATCCAGCAACGCTGAGCCGAATAATAGAATTATTATCGATTTGACAGATTGAATTATTAATGTAGAAGTAATTCGTTAGTGTATTTGGTTCATCATTATCACCTGCTAATTGTAAGTGCTACGATGAGCGGAAGCCAGCAATCGATTAAAGTTTTTTTGGTGTGTGCGTTCTTGTAAGAAATGTACCCAAATACTCCAAGAATTATAAAATATGAAACAATGATCAACGGTGAAATCCAAGTTAGCTCGAAATCTTCGTGTACTAATTAAATATAAGTTACATTTGCGCAATTAATTTTATACTGTTAGAATCTTGGAAATGCTATTTAGTCAATTAAATTTGACAGCGCCATCAGAAAATTACCCGTGGCAATATACAGAAGATTGGAGGTCCAAGCAAGAAGATTCAAAGTAACAATATCCCCAGCAGCAGCAGCAATCGGTGTAGAAATATTGTCGGGGTTAATATTTACCCAATTAGATCCAAACACAATTGCTATCATCAAAACACCTGTATACAGCAATTATTCTTAAAAAAAGTTAAGTTGCAAAAGTACAATAGGGTTGTAATTATGGGAAAAATTTTTGTCACACCAACCAAGTACAAAGGATGCTAGAGATGCTGTAAGAATACTCGAAGCGCAAATGACGAAAACGTTATGGATGCTAAAGTCATAGTCTGCCCAGCCCATTTGTAGAGAAAATAACAAAATACAAATCAGAGAAGCCAAGAGTCCGACAACAACAGATTGCACCTGTTGGAAAGCAACGAACAAAGTTGACAGTTTCGACTCTGCAATCAAACGCGTTTTATCATTAAAAGTATGCGATACATTATCGTTTTCGTTTAAAGTTAGAGTTTCGACAGTGACCTGGCCATAAGCATTAAGCGATGAACTCAATATTTTATTTCTCTGAAAGGAACTAGAAGCCTGATTGAATTGACCTTAGTTAAAGAAGTAGGGGAACGTAATGGAATGGAATTATTAGGGTCATGTTCTTGTCCAAACTAACTTGTGACAGTGCCAAATCCGCCAATCCACAGTTGACCTTTCTGCTGCAACTGTTCAATTTCCCCATGTTTACGAGAGTACAAAGTCTTGCAGCCAGTGTCATTTCAAGATTTCCTTTGAGGCCCAGCAGCGGTGTTACTAGAAGCCGGATCTCTTTTAGCTCAACGAAGGATACTATCGTTTCCTACAGTAATTGAATAACTTGACAGAATGATTTTTAAACATTTTCTCATTATGGCATGGGCAATTAATTGGTAAATCTCACAATGTATTGATCCAGCAGATAGCCTGTTAGGACCAACCCCAGACCAGCAATTAAGAATGGGATTAAAATTGTGAGCATCGTTCTTTTCCAACTCTCATTTCTAGACCGTTCAATTTGGGCCCTACGGAAACGGCCAGAAGCATCGGACCCATTGGTAACCACATCTTCTCCTCCCATTTCAATATCGGTATCATCATTTTCATTTATTGTTTCTGCGGTGAGGGAACCCTCGTGGATCAATCCATGAGTTGTTCCGGTTCCAACAGAAGCAACAGTGGGCGTGCTGTGCAAGGGCACCAATTCAGATTCTACATCTCCCGAAGGCGTCACTGGTGGTAATTCTTCACTGATTTTTTTGATTTCGACCTCGGATTCAGCTTTGGCGAACCACATTTTACTTTAAAAAATTTGTGCTACTGATAATTTAGCGGATAGACTGAAAAGATTAGAATATCATTTTTTTATTCCTACGCTTAGTTTTAAAAAGCCAAATTAAAAATACAAAATATTCGTAAAAAAAGAGAATCAATGGTTGCAATCGTTGCCGATTTAGCAAAATTCCTCCCAAGGGTTGGGTTGTTTGTGTTTCCATCTTGAGGGACCAACTTGACCGCTTGTGTGGTCCCTGACGACCATTAAGCAAAATGTCAGCGACAATTATCAGTGCGTTCTCTTAAGTTAGCATTTGCTTAGGGAAGTTGCTTGCAACTCTGCAGACTTATCTTTCAATGCTGATTTCGTAGTGGATAATGGATAATGTTAAATTGAATTTGTCCAAAATAACTGAATCAAGTGATTTCTGGAATTCCGTGAATACACCTGTCAGAATTTATTCATTCCGGAAACCAAGTCATGTATCATTAATATTCTTTTTGCGACACGACCAGACGGTGTACAGTTGAGTTGTGGCAGTAGAAATGATGCTGCGGCTTATTTATAATCTCCGAGGATTTTTCTGAATTGCAACATGTTGCAGTTTTTGCACAATCATAGTCTAGAACCTAGCCGGTTTGCTCGGGGGAAATTGTCAGAGAATGAGAGCAAGAACAACACAAATGCCTTGAGAATTTAGAAGAAGATTCTCAAACTCAATTTGAGACTTCATGACGAGATGACTACATACTTCGTAGTCGAAGTTTATGTAGGTGAAGTATGTATTCAGTGTTTAGTTTTAATGGTATACTCTTCATGAGCAGTGCATATTCTTATCATCGAAGAGCACGAGCAAAACCCGGGTTAATATACCTCATCCTCATCCCGAAGATCCAATTCCTATCTATGCAAGCTAATATTTAGCTATTTTTAGCAGTGTGGCTCACTTTATCGGATTCGGAGCAATGTGGCCCAAACTTATTTGACCCCTCCTTCGGTTTCCATTCTACTGAACACAAACATGTGCATATTTGCATTTCAAACTACTTAAATCTAATTAAAGGTGTGCAAATTCAAGTGCACATTATTATTTCGAACGAGATTTTATTGATCTCGTCTATTCGTCCAGCTACTCTCTCCAGAATAATTTTTAGAAATCATTTGAGATATTCTGACTCAAAATTTGAGCAGCCGACCCTGCCGACGTTAACACTTGTTCATACTCCTACTCAAAAGTCAACTTAAAGTCGTTTGTAGACATAAAATAGTTCGATTTTCCAGAATAGCAATTTTTTTGTAGTTAAGTTCGCTAATCGGGAGAGATGCCGAAAGATCCGCTTTGCCCGCTCGGATTTCACCGTAAGATTCATTTCAATTAGGGATAAGGCTGGTTAATTTTCACTAATAATTGTTCAATTTTGGCCAATTTATTCATGTAAAGCTCAAGTTCGATGGCCGACCAGGTGCAAGAGATGTTTTAGGTGATCCTTTAAATTTTCTGGCGAATCTGGCATGGGACAAAAATAAACTGCTAAAATAATTAATTTTGCGAATTTTTTTCCCCGAAATCAGAGAGTATAAAGAACACGCTCCAAAGAAAGATGAACTATTGGACCGACTTGCTGCAAAATCTGAGGCCGAGTCAGCAGCATCAAGGACACGAAAATTGGAATCTTCGAAAAGTGAAGATTTATCCTCAACCAGCTCAAGCTCGAAAGACTTTAGCAGTCCATATTCGTCACTTTCCTCAGCAGCTTTGGCAAGGTCAGTACTCAATAGTGCATTTAAAAAAAAATCACATCAACATTACAAAATTTGTACTGACTGGACTCGAAGGGGTGTGAAATCTTTGGATCAATCATCAGGAATTTCTGGAAAGAATCAGACTCGAGGTTTGATTTATTTTTCTCTACGTCTTCAATGATCTCTGGATATTTTCGATTTCAGATTGAACAAACACCGGGAAGAGAATAAACAGCCGCAGGTGCCGGAATGGAAATCATTTCAAGCTGCAGACACTCTTCTTCCTCCTTCCGGTGAGTTAGGATGTGACGTGGGATTTTAATAATTTCTAGTTTTCTAGATTTAAACAATTTCGACTAATGTTTTAAATATTGTTCATCCATCCACGGGGCATATTTACCCCGTGTATGTGTGTTTCGAAAGTATTTAATTTTGCTAATTCTTCTGTGATTCTGCCATGATTGTGCCACTAAGCCGATTTTGCAGCAGCAGGTAAAGGTTCCAAATCGAATTCGAGCACTATTATGACATTTGTTTCGTAGCTAGATAGCTGGAGCTGGAGACTTGATATTAGATTGCAAAGTCAAATTTTTAAGTTTAAGATCATAAACATATACATTTTTGAGAACATTTAACAACCAACGACTCTTGTCATTGTTCTTGAACAGAATCCAGCTCAAATTTAAGACGAAACACCACCGACTTGTCTGAATTCCTGGAATCTGAGCGTGGTTTTGGTGACCTCTTGAGTCAAGGAGCACCAGGCGTCAGCATAACTCCACCATCGTATGACAACGCCTCTTTCACTGTAAAACTTCGAAAATCTAATAGTTTTACACTCGACCAAGAACGTGAATTGAGTGTATCCCCAACACCACCCCCTCGTTCTAAAACACCGATTCCTGTTCCTACTTTTCAAGTTTCTGCAGAGGAAGCTACTCTCGCTGAACCTAAATTACCATCGTCCAAACGTATTAGCAGGGATGTCACTAAAAAATCAACATTACCATCGTCGGATGACAATGGGTTGGATGTTCCGAAAGTCAAGAAGACGAAGAAGAAACGACTGCTTATTCAAGGTGTTCAAGAAGTAGCTCCACAAATTTCCCAAGATGAATTGGACAATCCGGACAGCACTGAAGATAGTTCTGCGGACGTCGCATTTATAATTCAAGTGAGTTCAAAGTTTTAAACATATTTTTTTATTGTCTTTGTCAGTCTTAAAAATCAACATAATCAATCCCCTGCATAAAAAACATACTCTTTAGCAGTCATGCTCTAAATCATGTTTGTAAAATCGATATAATTTTTCGGTGCTAACTAATTTAAAACTACAGGCTACTCCGAGGTCTTCCAGTATGGTTTAGTTTAAATTCGAATTCTGACTCCTTCCACTGCGGCTCTATGGTAGAGTCGATTGGTTCTTCCTTTGTCCATTCATGAAAGTCAACGTTGTTTTCAGAATCCACCAAAATCAAAGTGTGAGTTCTGTTAATAGATCAATGATCAAATTAGAATTTGCATCAGCGTTTATACAAATTGTTCGGTAAAGTAAAGAACCTCTAAAGTTAAAGAACAATATTATCTGTAAATACATCACGAACGAGCACATTCTACTTTTGGAAAAATTTGAAACCGGTAATGTCTATAAAGGAAGTTCCTGGATAGGGTGGGTACCTTGGGTAAACTAGACCACGATTTAAAAAATGTTTGGGCAATAAACTTTACATTAGATTACGTCACTAGACGATACCATATTGAATTTGCACCATACCGTGTTCCATAATTTACTTCTGGAATGTGTAAATAAAGCGAACTACCAAGTTCGATTTCTGCTCCGCTTAGTCCTTGACTTTTGGCTTCGAGCTGAGGATCTGGGAAAAACCTAGTCAGGGATAATCCAAAGAGATTGCAAATTTAAACAAAGGACTAAAAATAATTCATGCAATCTGCATTCTGCACTAAAATGTTCCAATTGCTCGTTTGTTTTTACAAGTCAAGACAACTGATAAAACGTAGTTGCATTTTAGTCGTGTCGTATTCGTCCCACCTGTGAGTAGATTTGAGGAAGTTTAGCAACTTCGACTTGAGTTCAATCCTATCTTCAATCGACTTTGCATCGTAGTTTTTTGCCGCAATAATACTTTGAAATATTTTTTCTCCTTCACTGATTTTTAAAAATGGCTTGTCCAGTACACTATTCCCCAACGAAGATGTCGAGGAATCGTGCATTAGTGAGATTGGTTCCTTTGCAGCACTGGGTTCATTTGTGAAGTATGTAACTGCAGGTCGAAATTGGTCGCATGTATCGGTTTCAATTCCAGTCTTCTGTTGACTGCTGCAAACCAGAAAGTACATTTGAGCTTGAATTAATTCACGCTCAGAATTGGGCAGAATCAGGGCTTTTCCTACTACGCCTGCAACACAGTTTCGAAATTCTCAGAAAGCGTCCTTTCAAATCGCCAGTTACACATTATGTATAACAAGAACACTTTTATTGAACGACTGACATATAACAAGACTGATGACGCCTGTCCTTTGCGCAAAACAGAAGCAATGTTTATTTTTAAATGGCTTTCTTTTAAACAAATCCCAGCTTCCGAGATCTCTGATTCTTCCCGACATCAAACCATCAAAGTGCGAATCAGTTCAGCTTCAGAGTGAGTGATTACCACAAATTCAACATTTTTGTGCCCAGTGAACTGACTGAACTTTGAACTAAAAAGAAACTGTATTGAAGTATATACTTTCTAATCTACCTGTCCTTGGTTGAGCTTGAATTTAATTTGCCACTATTAAGTATATCAATGGTCAACAAGTTAAACTGATTGAAGTCTTCACGAATGTCGAAAGAAGGATCATGGCTGAGGTTCTTGCAGTATGTCCAACCGCTGAGATCCGCAGCGGATCGCAAGAAATTGGTAATTAGAGCACCCCTTGAAGTTTTCGATTTGCTCAAGTCGGTTCCACCTCTAATGTTTAACAATGCAGCGATTTTTCCAGTTTTTACATTCATTCCAAGCCAAGTACCTCCAGATTGCATATCTTGGCCTAGATCAGACAAAAATATCACAAACTGTTTTAGATTTATAGTTATGAACTGCGAACTTCCTTACCAGCCAGGATGTTCGAGTCCAATTTCCAATATCCAGCCGGTTTCGAAGGCCTCGTATAAAATTCGTCACGATTTGTAGCCAAGATTAATTTGAACGAATTTTTTAATTGTGCGGATGAATGTTTAGCGACGTACAGGAATAATATGCACATGATTAAGCAAGTACTTAGTTTCTGATTGATACAAAGTCTGTTTTCTAATATCAACAGGTGAAGAGTACTCGGAAGAAGAAGAAAGAAGATGATGATGAAACGATGAGCATGACCACCACGACGGATACAACTGAAACAACTCTTGTCGACGTCAATGAGTCTCAAACATACAATTCAAGTGGAATTAGCCCTTGGGAACACGACGAGGTCAAGAAGGAAGTCGAGCGTCTCCGTGAGAAATGTGATAAATTGGAGAAAGAGAAGGCAGAAATCCTTACCAGGAGAGTCTCCAATTTAGAAGCTCCTAAAGCTCAAGTTAGTCCTTTTCTAAACAGTTGTTTTCAGAATTTCATGTGCCAAACGGAAGGAACTGAATTGGAATTAAACGAAAACAACTTTAGCGGTTGTTACTGAATTGAGTCAAATCAGATGCATAATGTTACCCCAGCTCCTAACAAAAATTGTGACAGACTGACTTGCTTTCTTGGCGTTCTTCTAAATAACGTGTTGATGAAATGAATATTTCAGCCCCGTTGCATTTAAGGCCGCAATAATTCAGAATCTTTCCTAAAATTGTTTTTATTTTGCCGTTAGTCTGCAGAATATCTAAAATTGCAACAAAAAGTAAACCAGTTAAGCACAATAAACGAGGATTTGAAGGATGAACAAAGACATCTGGAGACAAAAGTTCGTGAGCTTGAAAATGATTTGGCTTCCCGTCCTACTTCAGACTTGCTGCAAGTAAGAATCCAAAATAGATTTAATTTTTCAAAATAAACAATCTTGTCTTGCTTAGGGATTCAAGATGTTTGCTGTGTGGAATTGCTCAAACTGATTTCCTTATGGTAAATGAATGAGCTTTTCTGTTTGAATAAATTTTAGAGAACCATTTCCGAGCTTAGATCCAAGGTTGCAAATGCGGAGGCCGAAACTGAAAAACTCCAAGAAGACAAACGGGATGCTCTCCGGAAGATGAATGATATGCAAGATGAGTTTGAAGAAATGCAAGGTCAGTTTGGCAATTGATTAGATCGGAGACGATATTATTTAATTTTGACGAGGTCTCCTAGCTGGTTTTGGAAATTTGGCGTTAACCAATACAAATATTACTCAAATCTCCCTGGGTATGAAGAAGATTTTTGATTTCCACCTTGTACAAATCAATTTCTTCATCTTAGATAATTTTCGCGAAGAACAATCGGAGGAATTCGCTACCGTAAAAAGAGAATTGGACGAAGCCTCAAAGAATTGCCGACTGCTACAGTTTAAGTTGAGGAAGGTTGAGAAGAGAGCTGATCAGCTGGAAGCCGAGAAGAAGGAAATCGAAATGAGGCTGAGTGAAACCAATACCACAAAAATTGCAAAACTCGAGGAAGAACTAGCCAAATCTAAGGTCGAAAATGAAAAACTAAGAAATGAGAGTTCCAAGGATAAAGATAAAGATAAAGACAAATCAAAGAAATTGGATGTATCACCGAAACTCCCTTTGAAGAAAAAGAGTCCGGTTCTAACGAAAGCGCTTTCGGGCGAAGTAAGCTGCATTTATGTCTTTGTTTAATGTCCATAAAATGGACAGTCTCTAGACAAACAATTTAAAAGTTTCAAGATTTCACAGTGTCGTTTCATCTTTTTTTTTGGCAGAAAGTTGATCCAGAAGTTCCTGAGAATGCTGATTCCGCCCAACTCCTCAGAGATCTCCAATCTACTTTAGAGCGAGAATCGGATCTGAGGGAACAACTGAAGTTTGCTGAAGAAGAAGTGAACAGCATGCGACAAAAGGTAACACCTTTAGTCAAATGATATTTGCTAAATTCGACAGCTAATGCTTTCATTGTCATTATTTAGATCAATCGTATAGAGGAAGAGAACGAGTCACTTCTGATCCAAATAAAAAGAATGTCATCCAAAACAAAATTAGATTCAAACCGAGGGAAAGATTCAGTTGGTGTATCAGAAAGTTTCAACTCGGATAAAATAGACACTGGGGATTTGAAGATCCAGTTAGAATTAAATGAGCAGGTAATGATTCTTTTAACATGTGAACTGAAATTTCTTGAATTGTGGGTTCAACTATTGACGAAATTTGCAGGAATCTAAAATTCTTCGACGGAAAGTAGAAGAATTAGAGAATGCCAATAACAAGTTAAGCAAGGACTTATCAACTGCTGAGGATAAGCTGCAGACGTTTGAACATTCCACATCAGTTACTAAATCTAAAGTGCGATTTTTACACACTCGAAAGCTACTTACGTAGCAATTTCTTGCGCTGAGTTTCAATTTTCAACCATTAATTTTATATTGTAGAGTGTCGATGAAGTATCCATCTTACGACGAAAGATAATAGAGAAGGAACGAGAAATTGAGCGCGTTCAGACAGAATTGTTAGGCTTGAAGAACAAAGGCAAAACTACAAGAGCCAAGTATGTTAATTACTCAAAATAATCACTAGAGTTTACACTACTATTTTGTTTAAATGGCCGATAAATTTAGAGAAATGTATTCAAACCATACAGCCTCATGAAATTAACTTCAATTTTGGTTCACTAGATCGGTTGAAGTGGAGGAAGCGACAAAACGCCACGAGGCTGAATCGAAAGCTGAATTGAAGCGAGTACAGGAAGAAATGACTAAAATAAAAGAAGAAGCTGTGGGTACAGTGAACAAGCTAACAGCAGAATTAGCTAAAGTGAGAAAAGACGCTGAAACTCACGAAACTCGAAGCTCACAATTAGGGGAGTCAAATAAAACACTTCTTGGCCATATTGAAAAATTCAAACGTGACATTGCAACAATGAAGGATCACTATGAAGCCATTCAAGATGACTTTGTAGTCAAAAATTCGCAACTACAAACAGCACATGAAAGTTCCTCTATGTGAGTTTCCATTTTATGTTGCTCTTAATTTAATTTTCTATTAGGCAAATGCTTTTTAACAAATTGAAATGCATTCCGAAGGAATTTAAAGGCGCTCAGAAGGGACTACGACACGATTGATAAAGAATTGAAAGCTTTAAGAGAAACATTCAACAATCGTCAAGACACATGGATTAAGGAGAAGTTAAGCATGCAGGTAATAACTATTGTGATTAATACAACAATACTTTGGCTCGCACGTGGTCCCTGCTATTTACTAAATTATATCTCGATTCCGTTATGTAGTTTTGTATTTGTTAGTTCTTAGTTGAAATTTGCAATTTGTATTTATTCTGCCAAAATTGGCAAGATATAATTTGGACTTGGACGCCGATGCATTATACGCACAATGTATACGTTTGCAAAGCTAATTTCAACTCGTTTGAATTAGGATAAAATGATGGAAATGGAAATAAGTTCAAGAAAGTCAATAAGCATTCCAGGAGACAATGAGAACTCAAGACTCAAATCCGTTATGAAGGAACAGACTATCGAGTTTGAAAAAAATAGGAAAGAAATGGAGACGTACAAGGAGCAAATAGTTTACATGCAGAGAGAGGTATGTTGAATTAGAACGTTTGAAAACTGCCAATGACCAAGACAATCAGTGTCCCTACCCTAACTGTATAAGACCAATTAATTAAATTGATCTGATTGTGTTAGAATGACGAGCTGAGGAAACAGCTGGAAGATTTTGAAAAACTATCTCAAGCTAAAATGAGGAATATTTCAAATGAACCTACTGTCAAATCGGATCGAGAAATGAAAGCAATACGAGAGAAGTAAAATTATCACTCAGATAGCTGATTAGTACGAGCTGTCAGCTGTTGTTTGTCCTTCAATTTTATCATTTGATAATTTTGAAAATGTAGACTCCAAATTGAAGAAAAAGCACATAAGAATGAAATGGCGCAGCAAAAACTTCGCCACGAGCAACAAATTGCACTTCAAAATGAAGAAATTTCGGCAGTCCAATCTCAACTCAGTAGAGCCAAGAGAGAACGTGACACATTTCGTCAAATGGTCGATTCAGCCCAAAGAGCAATTGCAGAATTAAAATCTAGAAATAGCGACACGTTAACTCGGCGAGATTCTGTTTCAGGGCTTGAAGAAGCAGCAACTGGAGCTAGAGCTGCGGTTCTGTCTCTTCAAGGTAAGCCATGAATACTGAAATGGAGTTATCATTAAACAAGAATTTATTTATTTTGTATTTATTTATTTTATTCAAGAACGAATAGCTTCGCTTGAAGATGAACTGACCGAGTCCAGAAGAGAAACTTCACGATGCAAAACCGGTTGGCTAATTTTACTTTAGCACTTTTGTAATAAAAGTGGATGCTTACAGAATTTAGTATTTGTTTTCTGTGCAGAACTTGTAACGGACAAATCTGCTTGGGAAATGAAACTGGGCGATTTACAACAAAAAATTAATGAGGTTCGTTAGTAGGACGAGATATTTTTATTTTGAATCTTCTGAGTATACTTCTTTATGTTCAATTTAGCTTGAAGAAGATCGTCTGTTAGGAAGCGGCCGGGCTCGTGCTGCTGGCCAACGAACTAGACTCGAGCTGGCTTGGCAGAAGGAACGAGAAGAACAGCAACGCCGTTTGAAGGAAACAACAACACTGGCAAGAGACTTGAAAACTACCCTCCTGGAGGTAAATATTTTTGGGTCGGAAATGCATAAATGTTTTTGAAACCTATGTATGGCCATTTTTCAGGTTGAACGTGAACGAGATCGGGATCGCATAGAAGGGCGAAGAAGATTGGAACAAACAAAAGTAGCTTTAGAAGAAGAACAGGAAGAAATGAGAAGAAAAGTTAGTGAATCTCATTGTGATCTGTTAGAGTTGCGAGACGCACATGCGAAACTTCGCGTAAGTACATTTAACTGCAATTCATTGGT
>JAQGCM010001835.1:0-13315 GCA_034699705.1 Hymenaphorura dentifera
CACTCGTCAAAATCGAATAAAGTTCGACTCACTACATCTTTATCAGCAACACGATTTGCTTCTGAATCCGAATTTGGATTCGATGATGGTTCCACAATACCAGAGCGATTTAAATTATCAAATTCTGGCACGAAATCTGACTTGTCTTCCATTGAATTGTTGGCTTGAGATTTCCCAAATTTTAAATGACCGCATGAGCATACGATAACAATAAGGAAGTTCGATTGAATTCTCATAATTAATACGACAAATCGCAGCAGGTATCAAATGTCTGAGTTTTGTTTGAACTTCGCCCCTAGCGCTAAATTAAGAAACCATTTATTGTAAATTTAATTGTTAAGCGTCCATACATTTTGAAATCTCAAAAGTTTGAATCTCTTCTTGCAGATCGAGTCGATAATTCTTTAGAAACTTGTGAAAGCAAATTGATTTTGGCTAATAATGTTGAAGTTGTGGATTTGCTTACTTTTTGCTGCACTACCAAAGCGTAATTAGTAACTGTAGTCCTGTCCTCACTGAGACCTAAATTCATTCCCTAAGCTTGACCACATCTACTAATTAGTTTAATTGGTGGAATTGATGCAAGCTAATTAAATTGAATTCATGGCAGTATGGAGTGGAATTTTACTATTTAGTGCCGACATATGCGTGACATTCCTAGCCTTCAAATGAATTGGTCAAACACTATACAACTAGAAATAAAATTGCTCCTGACGATGGTGACAAAGAAAGGGACGGACGATTCCTCGTTCGAATTCGGCCACTGTTCTTTGGCATTTTGAAGTCAGTTTGAGATGTAATATCAAATTTAAGATTTGAAATATTTGACGGACAATAATTAATCAAACACTCTTTTAAATTCGTCTCCTAACTTAATTTCTCTTGGAGACTGGTTATGCTACTAACTTAATTCGCACTACTCAGTCTTGGCTTCCAGTTTCGTTCAATAGATTTGCTTCGATTGTTGATCAAATTAGTTCTGAGAGTTAAAATCATCACAATTTCCGTTCGCTAAATTAATCAAAAACTTTTGATAGTCTTTACAACAGCTGGCGAAACGTTATCTAATCCGATGGCTTTGATAACATCTTAATTCTGCAATTTCATTTAGTGTCTGCAGTTGTGAATTGCGATTTAAATTCATGTATTCTATTCTTGTAGTCGACCTACTGATTGCCAATGCATGTTTGTTGCACGTTGCTTGCATTCAATCTTACCATCTGCTAATGAACCAAATTAAAAATAATTACCTTAAACCCAGTTATCGTGAGACTATAAATTTTGTTTCCATAAATCAGTCATCGATAACGTGAATAAAACTTAACCGTCCTAGGACCAGTTTTAAGCTAAGGAAATTACAAAATGGTCAAAACTGTTTCATAAGCGGTAATGAACAAGCTTATATCCTTCACTAAAATAATGTTTCCCTCTCTTAAGTACGTTAGCTATTACAGATATCGATCCAGCTTCTCATTCCAACGGCAATTAGGCAACCTCCAAAAAGTTGGACACAACACAAAATCTAACAAAAACAAATTTATTGATTTCTCAGAACATCACTTCTTCAGTAGAGATCTGGCATTGAACATTTTGGTCTGGATGGAATAGATCATTTATGATAAATTTTAAGATTACCAAAATATGTGAAGGTAGTAGGAATTACTGTACAAGAATTTCTAGGACTAGTGCAAAAACTAAAACGCGACGACAAACACGCACGCACGCATAAAAATCTACTCTGTCCAACTTATAAATTTTTAGTATGTATACCTTAGACCGAATGTTGCATGAGGAGTGGCATCATTGGACTTTCACTTAAATTTGAAGCAAAATCTTCAGAACCATCATCTTCTTCTTGCACACTTGTGATGCTTGGGTTGTTTCTTCTTTCGAACGCCTTTGTTTCACAATTTTCAAAAAATCAATTAATAAAATAGTCCTTTTTCAATTTTAAATTTTACGACAAAAGATCTCACATTGATTGCTATAAGCATCAAAGTTGACGCGGCATCCTTTCCAGTTTGCTCTACTAATTGATACAAAGCGCTACTTGTATTTTGTAGTAGAGTGTAAGGCTCGTCAAATTCCTGCACAAAATTGTTTCATTAGTCTGAGCCAAGTTATATCTTTATTATGCATATTAATATAAATTCGACCACTAATTAAATTAACCTTGATTCGACCCGCATCAAGCACCAAAATTCGATCTGAATCCATCACAGTGTGAAGTCTGTGAGCAACCGTCAGAACTGTACAGTCTTCAAACTTTACCCGAATAGTTTTCTGAATGAGTGCATCGGTTCTATAAATTAGTCATGAAAGAAAACATTAATTTGAAATCAAAAATTATTGTCAGTCTTAGCTAAAATAGTACAATTCTTACTCATGATCTATATTAGCTGTAGCTTCATCTAAAACTAAAATTTTATTCCTTCTAAGTATTGCACGACCTAGGCACACCAGCTGTCGTTGCCCAACGCTGAAATTTGACCCACCCTCCGAGATCTAGAGATTATAGAAATACCGTTGTGAAAAGTGCATAAAAATATTGAAATCTTATTTGCATAAAATTTCATACTTCTGTGTCCAACCCGGTCTGAAGTTCTTTTACAGCTACAGCAAGATGAACTTCATCCAAAACTTTCCACATATCGGTGTCATTATACTCTCCGAATGGGTCCAAATTCCTTCGCAACGTTCCTGTAAAGAGCACTGGGTCTTGTGGAATGATTGAAATTTTTGAGCGTAAATCATGCAGCCCAATTTTGAGCACATTAATTCCATCAATTTCAATTGTCCCTGATGATGGCTCGGCTATTCTGAACAAGGCTGTGATCAATGAACTCTTCCCTGCTCCGGTTCTTCCCACAATCCCGACCTGACAGAATTTTAACAAATTATGTTTTTGATGAAATAGACAAAGTTTCTAAAAAAAAATTCGGTCGAGAATTTACTTTCTCTTTTGGTCTTATCACGCAATTAATCTGCTTCAGAACTGGAGCCGCATCATCGTATTTCAGGAACAAATTTTTCATTTGAATTTCACCTTTTGAGGGCCAACTCTTTGGTGGTTTGCGATCTGTAAAAATTTACATCAAGGTTGAAGACTTTTAGCTGCAAATTTAATCAAAATTCCTTTCCGAAGAGCGGGCATAGGCCGACACATCGTTTGATTGATTACACTTGCAAAATATGGAATTTTATGGCTTTCACTACCTGGGGTAGACTCAAGAGGAGGTTCTGGCTCAAGCTTTGAGTATTCCAAAACTCTTTCAACCGAAACCAAATGATTTTCAGTTTCTGCCGACTGGCGAACGCCCCATTGCAGTGCTCCGGTCAGAGCCATTGCTGATGAAACTGCCAACCCAACAGCAGCACCACCTGAGGTAAAAAATAATACCGAGTTAATTCCATAAAGGATCATTAAAACTGAATTCAATACATTCGACCAAATCTTATACCTTTGGAGTCAAATAACATGAAGCTGAATATTACAACTCCAATGTACACTACTGAAAACCAGTCAACACAAATCCCTAGCCATCTAGCAGTTGCAAGGAAAAGATACCATGCGGCGGAATGAATGTCTTGATGAGCATCAAATTGTTCTTCAAAATCTTTCTCGACTCGAAAGGCTCGAATTGTTGTAAGGCCGTAAAGCGAAGTGCTCAGGTGAGAAAATACGGGGCTTCTAGCTAGAATTTGGAGTTTACAAAATAATATCAACACTTTTTTAAGAAAAAATCCTGCTTCGGAAATGAGTTCCCCACGATAATTTGCGACGATAATTTTACTTAAAATACATACCGACTCCTTCAAGACGTTTAATGCTTCTAGCCGTGTGAAGGTAAAATTTTCGAATGTAGTAAAAGAAGATCATCAAAATAAGAGACGGGAGAACAAGAATTGTATTAACTGCGCTCACAACAATCATGACTCCGATAACTTGGAGTGAAATCTGAATTGTTAAAACAAATTGTAGAATTTTGATGTTCGCTGTAGTATTCGAATTCAAATCTAATTTGTAACTTACTTCAACTGTGTCAAATATCGTAGATGGAAGGCTTTCGTCAATAATCCCAATATCTTTCGCAAAACGATTCAACACCCGACCTAAATACGTGAATGTTCAATTAAAAATCTGCTATCTCGCAAATCTCGCTGCAGTAATGTCACGCAATTTTGGTAACTTGCCGACAGGATTCAGTTCAAAAAATCGCATCGGTGCTCTAAGGACTCCAGCAAATAACTTCTTGTGAAGATTAATGGACGACCTCATACAAATGCTGAAAAATCCAGCCGTCCTCAGCAGCGATATAACAAAAAGTGCACCGATTATGCCGCAATATGTGTATAAATACGTTGCCCTTTCCGAATCGAGAAGTGGCACCGTCGCCACATCTTCTGTGCTCTCAAGAATCGTACTGTTGAGCGCTCTTGCTTCTTCTGATTTTGTCCTGTTTTAATTTTTTTAACAAAAATGAACAAACTTTGCAAAATCTACCGAAATCTTTTCGAGAAAAAATCGGTGCTTACCAGAACTGAAGCCAGTAGTCAGATCCCGTAAAAAGTACTTGGGTCACCAAATTGGACATAATGAGCAAGAACAGTGTAAACCAATTTGACCCGGCATTAATATAATGCCAGTACATCTTGAGCCCAACATCACCGGTAGACCTGATTTCGTCTGGAGTTGTGGGTTGCGTTTCTCTAATTTTCATAGAAGTAAATGTCCCATACTTTTTGGAATAAGCAGGGTACAGAAGCTCAGACTTCTTAGTGGTTCTACCAGCGAAGCAATTAAAAAAACAAAAAACAAAAAAAGCTGTTAGAAAAACTGCAAATCAATACACGAACTTAAATTAAAAAAGCAACAATGTCAAAAACAACTCGTCTTTGATGGTTGATCAAAACAGTTTGAAAATTACAATTAACTACTTTTAGTTAATACTACAACCAAATTAATTCAAAAGACCGTCCGTTTTTTTGAAATAGAGTAAATCCTAGAGAGATCGGGAGTTCTAACTACTGCAAAGTGCAAACTACTCACAAAGAATTCTCTAATTTTGAACTTACTTCTTATTATCATGACTTTGAACGAAGGATCTACACCTTGGGTCTTCGTCTCCCTCAAATTCATGAGGTACAGAAACATCATACATATTCAATTCTAGCAAACTCATTGATGAACTCCTTCTAAATTCGGCTCTTTTTGAAGTATGTCCGAGTATTGAAATTTCTGAGGCAGATGGTCTGAGTTTCGCATGACTCTGCTGAATAGCATCATCTAAATGCAACATTTGAGCAAAATTTATGCCAGTCTTAAGTAATTCCGTGTAAGTCCCTTGAAATTGGACACGTCCGTTATTCAAGAGGATAATTTGGTCTGCTCCTTTCAGAAATTGGAGTTGATGAGTGACTAGAATCCGAGCCTTGTTTTTGATGATTCCCATAATGCAGTTTTCAAACAGGTGACGACCGACTTCTGCATCAACGGCACTTAAGGGGTCGTCCATTAAATAAATATCAGCTTTGGCGTATACGGCTCTACAGAATATATTTAAATTAATGTTGGCTCGATTTTTGCAAATTCCATGCAAATTCCACTAACCTTGCCAAATTCACACGGGCTTTTTGACCTCCGCTGAGTGAAGTGCCGCGATCACCAACAAGAGTATTATCACCGAATGGCAACAACGTTAAATCTCGCTTCAGAGCACAAGCTTCAACAACTTGGTCATACCAATTCGCATCAAATTCTCGCCCGAACAAAATGTTTTGTTTCACACTTCCTCCGAAAACCCAAGGTTCTTGCGAAGTGTAGGCCATTCTGCCATAAACGTTTACATCTCCAGAGGTAGCTGGAAGTTCTCGAAGAATTGCTTGCAGAAGTGAACCCTAGAAGTCCATAAAAATGCAAAAATGAAATTTGTGCCAAATATTCTGTCGAACTTCCCTAAATTGCTTCAGTTGTTTGCTACACCTTTCCACAACCAACTGGTCCAATCACAGCCACTAGTTGCCCGCGCTTTACTTCCATAGTTACATTCTGAAGGGTCAACTCTTCTAACCGACGGTCCCACTTGGCATTTAGATTTTGAACTCTAATCCCAACATCACTTTTGCTTGACATAGGAGCACCATCAGGATATTGGTTTTGACCGATGGGTTCTGTTCTATCTTCTAGCAGAAGAAAAGTCTGGCAAACGTACATTTAAAGTGATAAACCTAACCTGATCATTTCAAAGAAGTGACATTCATTGTCAATTTACCTGAATTCTTTTAATTGAAACCAAAACTTCGGCAAGTTGTGAAATTGCACCGGGGAAAAACAATGTCATCGTCAGTCTTACATTGTTATACAGAGCTAGCGTAACAAACACCTAAAGTGCACAAAGTTTAGTGGCAGTCCGGAATCAATAAATTGTCGATACACAATTTGGAGCATTACTCCTGCTTACCTTCTCTGCATTAAGGTAATTGCCAGTCAAAACATAGGCGACAAGTGTGCAAAAAATAATCAATTTCGAGGAAATATAAAATAGACTCAAGTTGAGAGCTCGTAGATTTGACGTCTTCCTGATTACTTTAATTTCATCCCTATAAAAACGTTTAAAAACATCTAATTAGTCCCAGATCTATGAATGAAATTCTAAAAGTTACTTCAGTTTTTTTTACTCTCTGGCTCCCGAACATAATTTTGAAAATGGCATTTCCCATGTATACATTTTGATCACACGAATGGCACTCACGACTTCATTCATCAGTCTTATTCTCCGGTCAGTTCTCCCGGCCACTTCCAGCCTTAGTTTCCCAAACAAGCGACCCATTTGACCTTTCAAAAAAAATAATAAGAGAAGCTGCAGATATTTCTCGCCAACAATTTTCAAAATTATAACAATCGCTTACTTTGGAATGGAACAAACAAAATGAGTAGGGCCACCCCAGCAAAGGCGGAAGGACCAAAGTATCCCCACAAAATATAAATAACAATTCCGAGTTGAAGTGGACCGATTAAAAGATAATGGAAGAACCCAGTGGCCAAATCAAATCTGTTAACATCATTCGAAAGAAAGTTGACCAATTGCCCGACCGCTGTTGTTCCGAGCGATGCTTGGCTTAATCTCATCGCCTTGAAAATTCAAGTCATTCAGTTAGTGTTTTACAAGATTCCAATATTGCGAGGTTTCTGTGACGAAAGTGAGCTGCCAATAAGTGTTAATAAACCTTTCGATAAATCATTGATGATGATGCCACTCTCATTTGCATTCCAATGTGCTGGACCCCAAAAAAGAAAGGGTGGTGTTGCGTAGTGTAAACGGTCGAACAGACGAGTAATATCGCGGCGAAAATGTACCCTTCATGATGTTGGAATTCACCAGCAAAATATCGAATCAATAAACCCAAACTGATTGGCTGTAATATTCTAAAAATGCATTAGAAACAAGAGCAATTAAATTGAATTATTTTACGACATTTGCAAATCTCTTGAAGAAAATTCTTGCCAATTGTACACGTGAACTGAACTTACTTTAGAAAACATTCTTCATTCAAGGCAAAGAACCCATAGCAAGCATAGCGAAGTCCAAAAACTGAAACTAATGCTTTTAAAAAACTCGGCTTGACTTTTTTCAAAGTTTCTTCTGAACAATTTCGAGCAGCCAAATACTTTCGCTTTTCTTCACATTTTATCACCTGTTTTTCCCAAGCTGCTGTTAATCTATCTCCTAAAGTTTGGGAACGGTCTTCTGGAAGGACACGGTACAAGTCTTCTAGTTCCAAATCACGTTTCTGACCAAGAATGAATAACTTGATAATCCACCTAGAATATTTACAAAAGTTTTAACTTTTACGAAAACTGACTTAAAGTTAATGCTGAATCATAACATTCTCTAGATTCGATGAAAACCTTTTTTGTTTTTTGTCATTTTAGCATTTTCATGGTACTTTCTTTTCAACTTTTTTTAATAAAATGAAATTTATTTAAAACGCTTCATTTTCATTTTGGTGCCAAGATTTTCCAACTTTTTCCAACCAAAATCTTTTTCTATCTGTGTATTGTAAAATCAATTCAATAGCAATCGAAATAAAAGATGTGCAAGTTTTAAATTCAAACACTGAAAGAAATGCTACTAAACAATGCATTAGCAATAAATTCACAATAGGGAACCCTAGGACGATTTCCAACTTTCGATTTTGTCATTCACTTTCTAAAGAAATTGGATCAAATTTTTCATAAACGATTCATACTTCATCCTAGTACTACACATACAACATCTATCTGAAAATGTTAATATTTTACATTTCATTTTTTGTGCTCTTGCTTGTTTTTCGAATTTCTTTGACTCTTGACGCAGGTGATATCCCGGTAAGCCAATTGATCATAATTTTTGTCAAGTTTAGACCAGAGACATTGGTCGCTGAGTGCTATAATCTAGCAAATTTTGACATAACAAAAATAATAAATTTTTTTCCTATTTTGCTGAAACGAATACGGAAGGAATCAACTTCGCAAGGAAGTATTGGTTTAAATGAAACAACGATGGCAGGGGCGGCTAGCGGTAAATTTCCATTAATCCCTCTTAAGAATTGTTCTGAAGAAATACAATGCAAAGCTGCATGTGGATATCGAGCATCGGACTCTGAATGTATTCTCGGGAAAGGACACTGCCAGTGTTTGAATGAGCATGTAAGAAATTCCGGCGATTATTTGTCAACACGTAGAAAATTATGAAGTAATTTATGAATTAATAATACTTATGAAAATCTTAATTGTACATTTAAGGGACCACCGAAACGTTGCCGAAATTTAATGCACGAAGAGGAGAATTGCGGTGGTCTTTGTAGAAGAAGAGTTTCCCAGATTTGTTACACCGACTTTGGCAAATTTTGCACATGTTTCTTTCGTAATTGAATGAAACTGAATGAAAGGTTGCTCTTCATATACGTGGATTGTGATTGTAATGTTAGATAGTTAGTAGACTGTAAGGCAAAAATTTGAAACATCAATTGGATCGGTTGGGAATAAAAACTTTTGCATGCCCAGAATAAAATTAAGTACACAACGAAACGCGCAAATTCTTGCCGGAACTTTTAGCAATATTCTGCAAAAATTTACTCCAAGTTATCTCCTTGAGAAGAACAACATAAAATAAACTTGAATTTGGAACACGTATACAAATAAATGCTACTGAAATTGACACTTGAAATGTTAGATATGTCGTTGGACCAGATAAAAATATAGTACGTGTAAATCCTGAGTACATACACATAGATTGTTTTGAATAATGATTGTTATTGGCCGAATGTTTTTGTGTGCTGGATTCTAAGCTATAACTGTAATTCTCAACACAGGGAAATAAATCAAAATTTGTCTTCTACTCTTTGACCTCTTCCCAGTGCAATAAAATTTCATTACAGAGCAATGGTCGTTATCGATTTCATAGCAAGTTTCTATTTCTTTAAGGACCAGTACAAAACCCATCTCGGTTTCGCTTTGTTCTGTGTATTTGTGCAAGGAGTTCAATCAATCATATCTTATATCGGAATTCAATACTTACGATTGCGAGGAATTGTATTGCAAAATTATATTTGTATCTGGACAACAAAATAGTAGCACGCGCAACGCAGCGAATCGGTTGGTAAAATTGTGAAATTAAACAAATCAAATCGTGCATTGACGCACATCCACTTGGTTTAAGAAAACAAGGAAATTGAAATCCCAGGTTCAAAAGACCAAATTTTTATTTTGTAAAGTGTGCGTTCTTTTCATTTTGAATGAAAAACCAATTCTCTCTTATGCTTTGTTATATTTATACAAAATTGTCAGCAGCAGATAAAAGGATATTGATTTACGACCTTGTCTTGTCTTATCAGACTTGGTCAGACAAATTGTTCTCCTGCTCTCATGTCACAAACTCAAATCAAAGTCCCAAAATAAATTGATAAGACTGCCTAAAAATAATAGAAAAGACGACAAGAGTCACACCACAAATCTTTCAATATGGGATTTTTGACCTAAGGAAAGAAACCCTACAATGACTATAAAAATATTAGTGCTAGACTTGCAAAAAAGTACATAAACTGTTTTTTTTCGAGCTCGAAAACCTCAGCAAATTTGGCAAGCTTGACAAGTTCAGCAACACTTGTGGAAATTTACAGAATTTTTCGCAGGCATTGCTTGCTACTGCAATTTTGATCATTTTTTTTGCAGTGCACAGTTTTCGAACAAGAATTTGAAAAATTAAGGCACTCTTTAATATTATCAATGCTAATCATATTTTCACATTGCATGCAGGCTACCCGGTCACTTTACCGGGAATCTCCCGACCGAACCGAATTCGGAGCAAGACCCGAATGTTGCGCTTATTTCTAATTCTCAAGAGCATAGCCATCGATTCAGACTATAGACAAAATCTACCTCCCAATTCTATACAAACCGAACAGAGAAAAAATTTGCAAAGTTTTCACGCAAAGCAAAATGCTTACCAGAAGAATAATTTTGATACCAAATTTGCAGACTCCCTCGGAGATTTGGCCATACCTGCCTCTAAATTTGCGCTATTCATTATGTAGTTTGCAAATTCGATCACGGATGGTTTTGGCAAAATCTTGCGGCTAAGCGCCTTCTCTACACGTCTTACAACTACACTTTTGAACTTTTGAACTAGTGACTGATATTTTTTGAATAAAATTGGAGTGCTGCCAGACTACTAGACTACGTGACAGACCGAACCCGTGATGCATGCATGCAGTGAGTTACTGGCGACTGTCCGGAAACAGATTCTGGCAAAGAATCAGTTGTACCCGTCGTCCTATGAAATTGTGCTGTAGAATTGAAAGAAATATCGTGCATGGACCTAGTTTTTATTATCGACACTCCAGCCCAGACGCTTGTCATATTTGACAATCGTACTCAGAGACCACTCACTGCGCACACATTATTATTGGGATTGGAAACTTGATTTGCCCTTTTACTCCATAGTTTCACGTTAAAGTTGAAGCAAACATTTTGGTTTAGAGATATGAAATGGACACAACTGTACACAACTAACCAACTACTAATCCAAGCAATAGTATTGCAATAATCGTAATCGCAAATGTCGAAAAGTCTATATGTTTCTGGACTAATATTTGCATTTGAGCCCAAAAGTACTTGGCCAAATTTTGATTCGGAAATTCATACACGAGAGCCACTCAAAATTCATTCTGAAAACAGTGTGGTTGTAATTTGTGGCCAGATAGACATGTACTCATCGAATGAATTTAATTGCACTAATTGCAACAGTATTCAATGGAATACAAAAATTCATTCGGGGAATCAGTTACATAATTTTCCGAATGTTCCCTTGACCTTGTTCCATCACGAGCAATGGAAACAACAGAATGAAAGAATTTAATCTAAAAATGAATAGACAAATATATTGTTTGGGAGGGACTGGCTGCGATTAAGTCAAGTGTAAGGTCCTATTGATACGAAACAAACGCAACTCAATCGTACGGTTTGGAATCTATGGGTAAATCGTGACACTATTTTAATTGAAATGACGACAAGGTTTTTGAACTTTTAAAAATAAACACACCATCATAATTAAATTACAACCTTAGCTTGCGGATTTAGCGCACTTGACATCTGTGAAAGCCTTAAGGGAAATTCATGGTAATTTTGGGTGCATCAGGGAGATGGTGGATATTGACTAGGGACAAACGTGAATCAGATGACAAAACTAACATGGCATTAATATTCAGTTAACGTTTTTTATTTATAGAAACGATTTTAATTCAAACATGTGAGATTTCTGTTTTAACTAGTTTTATGATTGGAAAGCCAGACAAGAATATTAAATATTCTTGTCGCGTTAAATTTTATCGCGATTACGCAGTTTGACTGCTTTTTCTCCAGTTAATTGATGTTTAAAAAATTGATCGAATTCAATCGGTGAATTATTGAGCACTTATGAGACATGAGAGCCCTTCTGAATTTTCGATTTCATCTTTCATCCGGGTGTACTGAACGTATGTGCCTGGCCATTAGACTGCTGTAGGCAAATTGCTTCTTACAAAATTTGCAAGGAATTCCTTTCTTCAAATGGACAGTGTTGATGTGAGCTCTACGAGCAGATTCTCGACTGTAGTTGGAATCGCAGAATGGACAAGTGAAAATCAATACTGGATCTGAAATTTAAAAACGAAAACATTGAATAAAACCCCAATTTTTGTGTTGTCGATTTAAGATTTGTTTAGTTCCATCACATACAATGTATCACCGCATGTCTATTCATATCTTTTGCTGTACAAAATTCCTGCGCACAAATTTTGCACGAGAGATTTCCTTGCCGATGGACAGCTCTAAAGTGTGTTGTTAAATTTTTCTTATACAAGAACACCTTTTGACAGGAAGAGCATTTGAAATTTTGACGTTGGTCACGTTGGTGAATGTTTCTAAGATGAGTTGTTAGTGAAGTTTCGTATGAGAAAGTTTTCGAACAGAAGGAACAATTAAATTTTTCTTTCAGATGAACACCTCGCTCATGAGCCGTCGTTTTTGATAGTTTTGGAAATACTTTTCCACAATAGCTGCATGGGTAACCGGATTTCTTTTGCTGATTATGATTACGCTTGGTCATCCACCGCACAGCGGGGAGTTTAGATTGTGTGCGATTACTACTGTTTTTGCTATTCGAACTGCTGAAACTCGAATCTTGGCAATTTGACCCAGAAATCATAGGTTGGCGTTTTGAACGGGAACTTGTTTCGGTTCCACTTGAACTAGAAGTCCCATGTTTCGGCTTTGAACTCAAAGTCTCGCTACAATCCGTACTTGAACTTGCATTTTGGCAATTTTGGCAGGGAGTCGTGCTTTTGCAAATCGAACTAAGCATGGCCTCTTTTCCACTGAAACTAGTGCTTGTAGCAGCCTTATAATCTTGTTCAGAAGTCTCCTCTGAGCTGTTTAAGGTTGACATTTCCGGGGATTCATAGTCAGAAATTGTCAATTTTGAGACCTGACATATATCAACTCCTGAACCGATTGCTTCAGAAATTTCCTTCTCTGAGAAGATCAAACAGCTATGATCTAGAACTTGAGCTTTGATTTGCGCACTGCCATTAAAGTTGACATATTCGTCATCATAATTTGTATTGCGACGCATTGTTTCGATTTCCTCTGAATTCGAAATTAATATAAATGGAGGAATTTTAGTGTCATTGTAGTTTAAAATTGGCTTGCAATTTGCAATCTCTCTCGCTCTCTGAGTGGACCTACCCAAATGTTCTTGCTTCAAATAGATCTGGTCACGTCTTTTCCTAGGCATTG